>JAMXDD010000008.1:4800617-5104362 GCA_024733475.1 Syzygium grande
ATTAGGACATTTATGTCTTTTTTTTGTTCTTTTAGTGTCAACCAGACAAAATAGTAATAATTCCATTACACATACAAAGGGCTTTTACTGATATTAAATTATATGATATAATGAGATCTCATTTGGCTATTTGAACAAGGAAAAAGCATTGATGGATGAGATGGTGAAGTTCGTCCCCTGTTTGAATGCTAGTCCATCATTAATGGATCGAAGAAAGTAGGTTATGCTTTCTCGGAAAGTCGTCACAATGGGAAACTTCAATCCAATCTACGTTGTGGGTTTGTCTCCTCCTTGAATTGCGAGTCCATCATTGTTGTCTTCTCCTTTAAGTTAGCCTAATAAAATATTATGTTGAGGTAATTTTTGCTCACAATTTAAATGTGAAAACCAACATTAGGCGATGCTTTCTCGAAAAGTCGTGGAGAAAGGTAAACCTCAATCCAATTTCTGTTGTTGGTTCATCTCCTCCTTGAGGTCTTTTTTGCTCACAATTTAACTGTGGAAACCAACATTAGGTTATGCTTTCTCGGAAAGACGGGAGAAATGGAAACTTCAATCCAATCTTCGTTTAGTGGGTTCATGGATGTCTCTCCTTTTAGAATCTCCAATTTGAAGGCGGAAACCAACACTAAGTTATATATGCTTTCTCGGAAAGAGGTGAAAAAATGAAACTTAAATCCAACCTCCTCCTTGAATTGCGAATCCATCGTCCATGTCTCCTCCTATAAATTAGCCTAATAAAATATTATATTGAGTCCATTTTTGCTCCCAATTTGACTGTGGAAATCAGCATTAGATTATGCTTTCTCGAAAAGTGGTGGAAAAGGGGGACCTCAATCCAATCATCGTCGTGTGCTCGGAAGGCACAGAATCTTCAACCCTGCCTTTTCCGATGGTGAGATTCAAAAGAATGTTATCGTCACTGGCCAGCATAAGGTAGTAATAGCCACCAATAATGGCGAGAGTGGACCCGACATGGGAGAAAATTCAATAGCTCTTTATAAAATGGGAAGACAAATAAGCATGTGAAAAGGGACAATGGCTCAGTTACGACAGAAGAAGGATTTTGGAGTCGGCCTCGTGCAAAGTTATTTACTCCAATGGATTAGGTATGGTCTTTAAAGTGTCTAATCACCTCATAGGTATTGCACATAGATTGGGGCCACCGCACAGTCAAAAACACAGGAGATAATTTGATTGATCACTCTTATTGAAAAGGTAAAAGAACATCATTCGTCTGCCTACGTTACTTCGGCTCTGGTTGTCGCATTAGATTGATGCCCCAAAAAAATTTATGTCATCATCATTGCTCATCTTGCTACGTGAACGCCAGGCCCGGGTAATCAATCCATTCTTTCGGTGAAGTACCTTATACCAAAAGATAATATTTGATTTTTTTTTATCGAATCGAGTTTCGTGGCAATTCCGAGAACAAGTGGCACGCGTGACCAAGAACTAGGACCAATTACTCTAGAATAAAGTAAACGCAGGAACTGGAGAGTTAAAATGCAGGAACTAAAAAATTATATTAAATAAATTGAAAGTTACGTAATAATCATCTGTATTGACAATCGTGTATCCCTTTTACAATAATTCAACACAACTTATATAACCTATTACAAGACGTAACCGCTCCTCAGCAATCAATATCCAAATTAAAGGTTACAATTGTATCTCCACGATCTTAGGCTCCATGAACAAATTTTTCCATGATTGAACATGAACTTTATCCATAAGCGGTCCAAACTCTTCAGTTGTGCGGTGGACTCAATTGATCTCCATAATTCTAGTCTCCATGATCGCACTTTATTTTGCTCTTCGCACGATTATAACTCTTAAGTTGTCACTTGATTCAATTCAACCATCGGCCGGTATCTTCATCGTCCTCAGTTTCTATACTCAACGCTCATTTAAATTTACGTAAGTTCCAATCATTGATCAGTCATCCCTGTATATCGACAACTATGTTCATGGTCATCGATGTGCATGGCCGTCGACACAAATTCCTGTAATCGGGAATTGATTACAAGAACTTGGCTATTTTTTGGATAAAAAAATATACCAATAGCTTTAACTTATTTACACCCCACATCAGTATCTTTAACTTATTTTCTCAAGAGATTCCTTATATTATTCTAGAAAATCCGATCGACGAACTTAAAAGAATCAGTTCTTTCGGGGAAAAAAACACTTACAAGCACGCCGGAAAAATTGGATGTAGTCATTTGAATTGATATCTTGTCAATTTAAAATTCCAAATTTTTTACGAACAAGATGTGGATGCTTATCTAGGAATTTCAATTTTGAGACGTTATAATTTTAGGATTAGCGAAATTAAAATCGATTAATTTATGATGACTGGTTAAGCAGGCAGGGGTTAAGGAATATGAGAAGAATGCTGAAGGCTTTTCGATGAAAAAAATGCAAAAAATTATAGACGATGGGGCGGCAACTAATTAGGATTTTATAATTTCGCAACTTTTATCTAACTAATAAGGTTTTTGCAGCTTTTATCAAATGAATACGCAAGTAACCGCAAATTATGAATATTGTCACATAAATTTACGACGATATGTCTTGGAACATTTATTAAATAATATGATAAAAATGATATAAATTTAGCGAGAAGTTTGTGAGTCGTAACGTTTGAAGTAAATCATACCTAGATAATTAAGTTTTCTTCGTTACGAAGCACCTTGACTATTAGAATGCTTGTGACGTCACTTCCGATGTCGTTTCCAAATAAAAAGTAGGGTGTGTTCGTTTCACGAAAAATGAGCGATTTGAAAAATATTTTTCGAAAAGTGATCGTTTATATCGTTTATAAAAATAAATGAATGGAAATTTTTTTTTTATCTCCTACGAAGATAGTTAGGCATAGATTGTTATTGATAATGAAAATATCTTTCGTCGACTGATTTTTTTAAACAATACAAGCAATCATTTTTCGGAAAATGTTTTCTAAACCATTTATTTTTTTACGAAACGAGCGCACCAGGTCTTGTTGGAACGGTCTGGCCCTTGTTGTCCGGTTAGTCCCAAGTTGGAGAAAATATCTATTCTCTGTCGTCGACTGTTTTAGCAAGGACCAGCCCCACCGCCCATCGCGGCGGTGGATGGAGACCTTGGTTTGACACACGCCACGAGCAGGAGGTAGTGGTGCAAACGCGGTTTGCTTCCCGGAATTCTCCGCTCATTTTCGTGATACCGTGAAACGACGCTTTCGTTTTTGAATGCTGTTGAAAATTAAATATTTCATATTGATATCTCGACTTTTCATCAAGGACGATAATTTTCAACCATGAACGTGCCTGGGAAAAATATTTTCTGGCCGCCCAACCCAACAAGAGACAATTAATCTATTATTTTTTTTCCAAAAGGTTAGAGCCAAATCCATTCGCTCTCTAGTTAGTTCTCATTTATATCCACCATCATGAATATTAATTTTTTACAAGGGGGTAAAGTAATTCCGATGATTGCGCAATGTGCAATTATCGAACAAATTCTTCCCTACGTCGTCCATCGCCACATAAGGCTTCTTCCATCTGAATCTTTCAATCGAGCGGGTTATGCACGGAGCTTGTGCTATCTAAATGATTCGGATGGATCGATTGCTTTTGTACCTAATACCACGACATTTCGAAAAAAAATAAAGTGCAAAAAAGATGGTTTTGTATATTTTTAGGGTGCTAATGCTTGAACTGGACATTTTGCTAAACTAGTTTTCACGCGTCATGCGTGGTTAATTTTCATTTCTTATGCGATATAAGAAATTAACGGTAAAGCTCGTAAATTTTATTGCACTGAATATTAAAAATGATTGAGATTAGTATTTTTTTTTTTCCCACTATATGAATGATTTTCAAGAAAAGCAAACATTAAATGGACATTTTTCTATACTAAACAAGGTAGATGGTTCTCACATGATCAAACGGGTTTCAATCCTCCTATGATCAGTTCGAGGAGGGAAGCGAAAACATGGGGATTCCTATGATAGATTTGAGTGAGCTTCATGGTGAGAACGGGAGCAAAACAATGGCAATACTTCACCATGCTTGTGAGAAATGGCGCTATGCCCATTCTTCATCTGGCACCGCCCAAAGTCGAACATCGAGGACTTCCCGAACCTCTCGGACGATCTTTGGTGCGTGAAAATTAGTCCCAATCGCAAGTTTACAGCTCCCGATCATTTGAGAACTTTCAGTTTCCAATCTTGCTGTAGTGACTAAGTGATCAGTCATGATACTAAGCCCCGTATACCGAACCGGTTTAAAAGGTGATTTTAACCGCTTAGAGTTCATCACATCGCTTTGTAGACCAATTTAGTCCACTGGCCTTAGTGTCTATAGCATTTACCCCGTGACTGACTAATACTTTGTGCAATATTCTTTTAGGGCGACAATGGATGAGTACATCGCTCAGGTGATAAAGCTAGCAGAGAAGCTCTCAGAGCTCATTTGCGAGAATCTTGGCCTAGACAAGGACCACATAAAGAGGGCATTCTCAGAGACAAATGGACCTTCCGTGGGGACGAAGGTGGCGAAATACCCGGAATGCTCCTTCCCCTAGCGAGGGAGGGGGTTCAGGGAACACACCGATGCAGGTGGGATCATAGTGATGCTTCAGGATGACCGAGTCTCCGGCCTTGAGCTCCTCCATGATGGGCAATAGGTGCTGATCCCGCCGTCCGACAACGCGACCATATGCGTCAACACCGGGGACCAACTCGAGGTGCTGAGCAACGGGCGGTACAAGAGCATCTTGCACCGCGTCATGGCTGAGAAGAATGGAAGCCGGCTTTCCGTGGCCACGTTCTACAATCCTGCGAATGATGCCATCATCTCACCAGCGCCGAAGCTCCTGTATCCGGAGAAGTATGCCTTTGGGGACTACTTGAAGCTTTATGCGGCCATAAAGTTTCAGGGAAAGAGCCAAGGCTTGAATCAATGAGGAAACTGACGAGCAATGGATGCAGTGGGGCTGCCTAGGATAGGAGCCGAGTTTTGTGATTGTGACTCCTAAATAAGAGATGAGTTGCTTGTTGGGAATTGATCTTGTCATGAAACTTGCTTGAAAAAACCAGAATGGACTTTGCCTACTAGCCAGCAAAATAGCACTATAAGCAAACACGTGATTTGATAAGATACAACTGATTGTTGTCATAAGCTAAATAGTACTGTGTTGTTTGAATTATTGTCTTTGCGTAGTGTCTTTGCATATTATCCTACCGCTAGTCCAAATGTTTAACATCATTTCACTTGTCCCAAAGAAAAGTTAGATTAGATCTATATTATCTTCTATGAAATTTTTCTACCAACCGTCAAATATATTGAGAGGTGTCAAAAAGTAAAAGAACCATTCGATAAATCTTGGCATAAGGACACTAAAAATGCCAAAAGTTTCGTATGACGCTCATTTTAATGTCAAAAGTTTTCGCCGACTTACTTAAGTGTCAAATCAGAAAAAAAAAAACGACCACTTAAGTAAAACCGGCAACAAATTCCGTCCAAAAATATTACGTGGTTTTTATAATAAAATGTTTAATCTGATATGGAATTTTTAAATTAAAAACGAGTCCAACTTGGACTTTTGACGTGGCTGGCTTGCGCCAAATTGACATCGCATGAAACCCATCTCAAAATAGACAAATTTGTGAAGTTTCGTTCATCGCTTGCGTTTTTGTTCTTAATCCTAGATAAACCAAGACAAAACGTTTTGAATTCTACCTTACCGAAGCGAAATCTTGATTGTGATCGAAGGTTGTAATGACAGGAGGAAGTGCTGGAAGCTTTTTTCCGGTTAAGATCGACTTCAGTTATGATGCTTGAACCGAGATTGAAGCTTTTCAAGCTTCACGGCCGGAAAATAGAACAGTCGTTGTGCTTCCTCAAACGTAGCGGAGTGACGGTGAACGACGACAAGCAATGGAGAGTAGTGACAAGTAGCGAAGGGCAATGACGCAAAAGATCAAAGTCTTAAGTCCAAAAGTAATATTAGATCGAGATTCAAACTGCTCAAAGCTCTCGACCACCGCAAAGGAAACAGAGCACTTTGACGTTATGCCACAATCACTTGAAGGCGGTGATGACGAGCGATCGGCGACTTTCTTAGGCGACTGCCCAGAGAAAAATCCCGAAGCTGTGTGTTCTAGCCGTGTTCTTTTCTCTCTAAAATCTTTTACACCGCTCTCCTTGAGAGCACCAAATGCCCCCTTCTCAATGACATCCACCAAACAAGGAGTTTCGTTGAAACGAATTTGAGCCACTCGTCATGCTCCTACTTTCCGTTGCAAGATTTAGTTGTTAATTTTGGGGAAAAAAAAATTAGGGTTTTCAAATTTGGGAAAAATGCCCGATTGTTCGATTTAGGGTTTATATTTGCAGCAAAACATGATGATGACGTCATTTTAGGGGTATATATGTTGACTGGGAACGCCCGGCAAGCCAATTGGTTGAAAAAATTAATAAAATATTGTCTCTCGGATTTCTTGCAATCCAAATAGGAATTGGCCCTTAAGTAATTGTTTAAAGTGGCACTTAATTGATCTAGATGAAATTTTGACAAAGCGAGCATCACACAAAACTTTTGGAACTTATAGTGTCATTATGCAACAAATTTTACAATCCTAGTTGTGATTTTTGTTGTTTAGCTGCAAAAAGAAATTGTTGATAATATAACTTTTGTCCTAGTATTACATAACTTGTATGTAGAAAAAGCTATAATTGACCTGGTCTTGGTCAAAGTTACCTATAGAGATTAAACGTTTGTACTTTATTGGTTAGTGAGGCTAGCAAGTGTTTCATAGGCCTCCATTTAACCAGGTCTCTATTTTTATTTCCATCTTTCAATTTTCTTTACGTTGTCACCACCATCCGTAAAAAGACCGAAAAATGTAATTGAAGCTTCCTCCTTTTGTTTTCTTTTTCCGCTTTAGTGTTAAAATAGTGTTCGGGCCAGTTTTTGTGCATCTCAATCAATCCAAGTGATCTTAAGGGGATCATCCCCTAACATCGCCTCGTGCATTCAGAATTTTACTTATGGAGTGATTCCAACAAGAATTGAACTCAATCTACATGTCATCTTGGAAGAGTGCACTGCGACTAATAATGCCCATGGGAGCTGCGGACCATCTTGGAAGAGTGCAAAGTAAAGTTCGGCCTGTCCAAATCTATTGTGCCGGCCCACTACTCACGAGAGTCCAACTTGGTTGTAGATTTTGTTGCTAAAGCCCAAAGAATCAAGGCGCTTCCTCAAAATTAGTTCTTAACGATACCTTTACCTCTATGTGATCTTTTATATTCAGAAACCTACAATCTATGTTATCATTTTGATATTTAAGGAACAAAGTGACCACAAAAGAAAGATTGGCATTATAATTGTCATAAATTTATGAAATTCGAACAATATTTCAAATCTTGATGGGAAAGCCAAAAAAAAAATACAAACAAACGGCCCGTACGTTATAATAAGTAAGATTTCGGGATGCTCCGGTAAATGAGTAATTACTTTTATACAAATTGTCAAATCACTTTTTATATACACAAATTTTCTCCAATAAATCATTTCTGTTTTGCTGATAATAATTAGCATTAGAATGTAAGCTACTTGCCTACCTATTTATGGGAGCACGAAGTAGAAGCACAGCACCTTCACTCAAAGAGATCATCAGCTTTTTCCGGATGCAAGTTTCTAATGTGTCGATTGCCTGACAATTTAAGTTTTGAAAAGGTTGGATCAAGGTGCAAGTTAGGGCTTCAAATCTTCTCTTTGGTTGATTTTACGCTTAGTAGTCAGAATTCAAAACTCAACAACCCTGCTAGATGCTGCATTTCAACCATTGTCTAGTCTTACAAGCTTTTACTGAACGCCAACGCAAACAATGGGTGGAAGATGAAAAACAAACCACTTAGACAAGATACTCGGTAACTCCTGATTTGCTGCAGATCTGACTCGTTTATGTGAAAATCTGACAAGTCCGTCAGAAAATGTGAAAAAAAAAACAAGAAGAAAAGTCTTGATTTTGATTGACACCAAACATTTCAAAAGGTCATCCCGGCCACTTGATTGTTTTACATGAGGTCCTATTTGATTGATATCGCTCTTAGGGGACATAATACTTGGGAACTCCTGATTTGATGCAAATCTGACTCTTTTTGGCGAACTTTGTAATGGAGTGGAGCTTCCCCTAATACTTTGCCGAAAAGAAGAGTGCCTAGTTTACAAGACATAGAAGACCCTGAATCACTTGCCACTGAGGCACTGAAGAAATGAAACAGCATTTTTCAACCCAGGTTACGCTTAATTTGCAAATCAAATTATTGATACGATTATCTGTGTAACAATTACAAATTTATCTTTTTTTTTTAATCGAAATAACACATTTATCTTGAATCGGGTTTTTTTGGCTCAACTTTCCCAATTTTGCCAAGGGAGTAACCTGATTTTTTACCTTGAATTGGTCAAGATATATGGAATTTCTAACAATTCACAAAGGTTTAGATCAAGCAACCGGGGATCTATGGCCGACTGATGTTGTTCATTTTCCTATAGCTATTGAAATTCTTTTTTTTATAGCAGGTCACATGTATAGGACCAATTGGGGCATTGCTCATATTATAAATAGAGGCTCATAAGGGTCCATATATAAAGTCCTATGCGAGATGCTAATATCGTCATGGCATGCTCAATTATTCTTTTAACCTAGCCATGTGTGGCTTTTTAACCATTGTTGTAGCTCCCTATTGTTGGATCAGACTAGGCTCAACCAACCAAACAAAGCGGGTTAACCAAGGGGTTGGAACACCGAAGCTTGAATTCCGAATTTGTTCACCTGCCGCTTCAACTGAACGAGCCAATCCCCCGACAACCTTAAAGAAAGCCACCCCATGCTTTTTATATGATTGACACGAAGGAGAAATTCAAAATCTATCTATTTGTGAAAATTTTTATGTCATAATAGTGGGATTCGGATCAAAACTACCTTTTTTTTTTTTTTAGGATCACTGAAATGAGTCTTTTTCCTTGAATCCAGCCAGGCATGTCGTTTTGAGTGGTTAGCTCTAGACTAGCCACCTTTCTTTCTTTCCCGAGCCACAACTCTTGTATAAGACGTTGATGCCCATTCTTTTTCCAAGGTCGGACGCTTTTCTTTTCCGAAAAGTTTCAACAAACGTACGCGAAAAAATCACTGAACTTCCCCCGTCTCCATCCATATATATACCCAGTCCATGAATCATCTCAATAAACTTGTTAGAGAGAGTTCAGAGGTAAAGGAGGAAAGCGAAACATGGAGATTCCTGTGAGAGATTTGAGTGAGCTTGATGGTGAGAACAGGAGCAAAACTATGGCAATACTTCACCATGCTTGTGAGAAATGGGGCTGCTTCAAGGTAACATTTCATGATTCATCATCATCGAGAAGGTTCAATGTTTCTTAACGACCCCATTCACTCCCTTATCTTAAGAAATGGTTGTGATGATGAGATGATGATGATGATGCTTTTCTTGCGGTTCAAGAACCATGGGGTTGACCCTGAACTGATGGAGAAAGCGAGGCATTTTGTCAACACCCACCATGAGGAGAATTTGAAGGCAAGTTTCTACGAGTCAGAAACTGCCAAACGCTTGGAAAATGCCAATGGTACCACATCTGATCTAGACTGGGAATGCCCATTCTTCATCTGGCACCGCCCAAAGTCGAACATCGAGGACTTCCTAAACCTCTTGAACGATCTTCGGTGCATGAGAAAATTAATTAGTCCCAATCGCAAGTTTACGGCTCCTGATCATTTGAGAACTTTCAGTTTCCAATCTTGTTGTAGTGACTAAGTAATCAGTAAAGATACTAAATCCAGTATACCGAGCCGGTTTTAAAGGTGATATGGCAGATTAACCTCTAAGAATTCGTCACATCACTTTGTAGACCAAAATAGTCCACCGGCCTTAGTATTTATAATATTTACCCAGTGACTGACTAATACTTTGTGCAATATTCTTTTAGGGCGACAAAGGATGAGTACATCGCTCAGGTGATAAAGCTAGCAGAGAAGCTCAAATAGAGCTCATTTGTGAGAAAAAATCCAATTTTTTGTAACATCCCAAATTTTCTTTAAAAGATACAAGATCCCCAAAAATGGCATGAATGTGAAGGATTTTGCAGAAGTTTCATGCATGTCTCCAGTGTCAACGCAGCACCTTCAGTTTGAGTGGTCTGGTGTCAGTTTTTAATGTCCCGAAACTGTCTAAAACAGGAAAATTTTAAAATAAAAAAGGGTTTTGTAGCATTACAAAACGATAAGATGCCAGAGCTTTTCAATTACAAGTCGGCTCCCCTATAAAATATAATCGAGTCTTGAATCTTTCAATTGATATAACCAAGTCCTGCACCCATATTAAAAAGGGTAATTCAGGACTTCTATTTAGGCAAGTTTTTTTATACCATATGCAATTTCCAATAATGCTCATTGAATGAGCTGGATTGCATTCTTCATTTCCAAAATAAATGGGCATAAGCTCATTGAATGAGCTGGATTGCATTCTTCACAAGAGGTTTAGCACTTGATTCCACCGGTCGGAAATTTGAACAAACTTGAATTATGTTCCTATAAAAAACAATGCGTAAAGATTTTGTGTATTGTTTAAACCCATCTCAAAAACTACTCCTTTTTCCTATGACATGAGGATAAAGTTTTGCTAATTGCTCACAATCTTTTATTGGCCATTAAGTCATTCGGATCCATGAGTCTAACTTGTATATATGTTTTTTGGGGGAAAGACTCGCGGATTACATAAACCAACTTCTTCTAGTGCGGGTTCCTAATGTGTCGACTTCCTGACAATTTAAGTTTTGAAAATAAAAAATTAGATGTCGAACATGGCCTTAGCGTGCACGTTAGAGGTTCAAAATCTTGCATTAATCTACTTTTTATCTGCTCTTTAGGTTGGTGGTTCACGTAAGGTCCAATTTACTGTTCTTAATCTTTGGTCAGAATTCAAAGCTGAACGACCGTACTAAATGTTGGATTTCAATCATTGTCTAGTCTACAAGCACTACTGAATCTCTAACTCAAACAATGGGCCGAACTTGGAAGATGCAGAACAAACCACTTTGAAATTATGATTGGGATCTCCTGATTTGATGCAGATCTGACTCCTTTCGTTAAAACCTGACAAATCTGTCAGAGAAGGTAATAAAGGAGAAAAGCAACGTCTTGATTTTGAATGATCCCAAATTTTCCAACAGGAAAAAGAACACCCCAACCATTTGAGATCAGTCAAATCGCCCATTGGGAAGATCTTGAAATGGAGCCGAGCATCCCCTAGTATCGATTGAGCTGTTTTAGCTTCACACACTGCCCACAGGTTCTTTTCACTGCCCAATGATTTGCAATTCAAGGAACCGTGAGTGACCCATATTAGGGCCTAATCGGCATATTATAACTCGTCCTACGTATAGGTGCATATCTATGTCTGTCCATGCATCTGAAATTATTTAGTTAGAGAGAGAATTCATTAATGGATCTGAGTGCTATCTAATAATATCAATGATTAACAGATTGAATTTTAAAAAGGACCACTAGCTGAGGGAGAAGTAGATCTTTGGTTATCGGTTTTGAATTCATGTACGTAGTTCTGAAATTGGGTTCTAATCCATGTGTCGAGTTTAATGCGTGAAAACTTGGTTAACGTGAGATGAGGTACTAAACAAGTACTCCGAAGATGCTTTTGGTCTGTTTCCTAATAAGCTGAGTGTATTGATGCTTTGCCAAAAAGAAGGGTGCTTAGATTACAAGACATAGAAGACACTGAATCACATGCCCCGGGCCACTGATGAAATGAACTTGGACTGTTCAGCTTTGCCTTTTTAAAGGAACAGCAACCCTCCAACCCAGGCGACGGTTAATTTGCAACTGAACTAATTAATATAATTATATTATCCTTGTATAATAATAATTACATTGACCCCTCAAATGTGGGCAGAAAAATAAACTAAATTTAACCCATCTCCAACCCTATATATACCCCTGTCCATCAACCATCTCAATAAACTTGTCAGAGAGAGTTCAGAGGGAAAGAAAGAGGCAAAGCAAAAACATGGAGATTCCTATGATAGATTTGAGTGAGCTTGATGGTGAGAACAGGAGCAAAACAATGGCCCTACTTCACCATGCTTGTGAGAAATGGGGCTGCTTCAAGGTAACATTTTGTGTTTCACCGTCACCAAGAAAGTTCAATCCCTTTTGTCAACCCAACTCACTCAATTATCTCAAGAAATAATTGTGTGATGATGGTGGTGGTGCTTTTCTTGCAGATTAAGAACCATGGGGTTGACCCAGAACTGATGGAGAAAGTGAAGCATTTTGTTAACACCCACTATGAGGAGAATCTGAAGGCAATTTTTTATGAGTCAGAAACGGCCAAATGCTTGGAAAGTGCCGATGGCACTACATCTGATCTAGACTGGGAATGCACCTTCTTCATCTGGCATCGCCCGAAGTCGAACTTCGAGGACTTCCCGAACCTCTCGAATGATCTTCGGTGCGTGAAAATTAGTCCCTATCACAACTTTACAGTTCCTGATCGTTTGAGAACTTTCAATTTCCAATCTTGCTGTAGTGACTAAGTAATATCGCTAGAGATGCTAATCCCAGTATGGTAAACCGGTTTAAAAGATAATTTGGCAGATTAACCGCTTAAGGTTCGTTACATCACTTTGTAGATCAATTTAGTCCGCCGGTCTTAGTATATACAATATTACTCAGTGACTGACACGTACTTTGTGCTATACTTTTTCAGGGAGACAATGGATGAGTACATTGCTCAGCTGATTAAACTAGCAGAGAAGCTCTCAGAGCTCATGTGTGAGAATCTTGGCCTCGACAAGGACCACATAAAGAGGGCATTCTCAGGGAAAAATGGGCCGACTGTGGGGACGAAGGTGGCGAAATACCCGGAATGCCCCTATCCGGAAAGGGTAAGAGGACTCAGAGAGCACACTGATGCAGGTGGGATCATATTGCTGCTTCAGGATGACCAAGTCCCAGGGCTTGAATTCGTCCATGATGGCCAGTGGGTTCCAATCCCACCATCCACAAACAGCACCATCTTTGTCAACACTGGAGACCAACTTGAGGTGCTGAGCAACGGTCGGTACAAGAGCGTCTGGCACCGTGTCATGGCTGTGGAGAGCGGGAGCCGGCTCTCTGTGGCCACGTTCTACAATCCTGCGGGCGACGCGGTCATCTCGCCGGCGCCAAAGCTCCTGTACCCCGAGAAGTACACTTTTGGGGAGTACCTGAAGCTTTATGCTACCACCAAATTTCAAGAAAAAGAGCCCAGGTTTGAGTCGATGAAGAAAATGATGAGCAATGGATGCAATGGAGTTGTCTAAGAACTCCCAAAAACTAAATGGATGAGGCCCATTTGACTCTGTTTGGATTTTGTTTTTACTTTTCTTGCTTTGATAGAAACATGGTCTTGTGGTTGTAACTTCCAGCTGTCTGTTTTACAGTGAGTTTTTAAAACTTCTACAGAAGAGATGGTATAAGTCTTTCTTTCCTTTCTCAGCTTTCTTGGCCCACTTTGGGGTGATGTTGAATGGGCTTAAGTTAACTTTGGTCCTTATGTTCACTGTCCATTAGAGTCAAATAGAAAAAGAAAATGCCACATAAGTTCTTGTGATCACCATCCATTTTGACTTAAATTTGAGTGTTTTCCAAGGCTCTCACTTTCAGCTTTGACCACCTATTTCTTATCGTATGTCACAGAACCCCACAAAATACATCTTCACATGCTGTGGCTGACAATGAGGGTGCCATCTTTGATTGATTACTTGAGCTTTGATTAGGCATGTGAGATTCCAACAAACGCATGGCCTTCAGCTCATGACATTGTTTGATGGTTCTCCCTCCGATCATATGGCCTTCCAAGAAGACGGAATCAAGGTATACTCACCCGAAGGGAGCGAAAACAAGTGAAAAAACAATCCTCGAGTCATTTGATTTTGAACTATCTAATTTTAGGAATTACTCAGGAGCGGATAATAAGTTTTCTCGGGTCCACAATGATGCCAATCATGTTAAAGGAGAGGAATCGTCAGTGACATGCAAGTAAAGATCTATCTAATTAGTTTTGGGGTGAAACGGGCAACAACTCATCAAGAATTAACCCGATTCATAATCAATTTCTTCCTCAAAACTAAACCGACCGAAATCAACTTAACTCAGTAACAATTATCAATACCACCTCACAATATGTAAATATAATACCACAATATAAAGGAGATACAGGCAACGCCAATATTAAGATTTTACGTGAAAACCTAATGCGGGAAAAACTTCGAACAGCCCAAAAACTTTCTCTAATCACAAAAAATAGTAAGATACACAAAGTTTTCTTCTCTAATCAGAGACTATAAGCTCAACATCAACAATATAATAGTATTTCTATCACCATGATGATGGATTAACACAAATAAAGCAAGAAACTCTAACCGCAATTGGAGAATTTAGAGAAACCTCTCAACGAATGAACCTAATCTAATCGTAGCCAGTAGTCTCACGAACAACATACTAAAATTTGAGTCAATTCCGATAGCGTTTGGCAGTCGAATTGAAACCGCAAATTCGCGGTACTTTTTCTTCCTCTCCTACGTTCACTCTCAGTGATACCTTCCCCCTCGCTCTCTCTTTTCTCTCTCCTCTTGCTCTCCACGCGCGAAGCTCTCCTTCTTTTCTCTTTTAACTATTCTCTTTTGTTTTTTTCTTTTGTAGTATAGTCAGCTGGGCACCACAACGGGGGCGGACCCAGCCAACCACTAGTTCCAACCAGCTTCTGAGCATTCTTACATTAAACTTCACAATTTCATACCTTACATGGTATTGAAAATTGCCATACATCGACCGTGCACAGAGACAGAGACAGATGTCAAGGCAAGCATCTTTAATCAGTAGCCCTTTGCTCGCCCTTATTATGCGACTTGTTGAACTTTCTGGTTCAATAATGATTTACAATGACTCTCTGGACACTCACTAATATGAACCCAATAAAGAATCCTTTGCCCTACCGCTTAGCCAATCCCAAAATCAACCAACCAACACTTCCTTTTCACTCTTCCCCACACTTCCCCACATCCTTAAAGTTCCATTGCACTTCCCCCACAGAGAACTTCCCAGATCCCGTCTTCTCAAATCCCACTCTCTCCTTCACAAAATTCCCAGTTCTCTCAGCACCAAAATCATGGGTGTGAGCAACAAAATCACAGCGGTACTCAACTTCGTAGCCCTCCTCAGCTCAATTGCCATAATTGGTGCAGGCTTCTGGCTTTCTTCAAAGGCAGACAACCAGTGCACCCACTTCTTCAGATGGCCAGTCCTCATCCTGGGCATTCTGCTTTTGGTAGTCTCTCTCTGTGGCTTCATTGGCGCTTTCTGGAACAAGAAAGGGTTCTTGGTCTTCTACCTCTTCTGTATGGCACTGCTCATAGTCCTCATCCTCATACTCCTCGTGTTTGCCTTTGTGGTGACAAGGCCTGATGGGAGCTACTCTGTGCCTGGGAGAAGGTATAAAGACTACAGGCTTGGTGGGTTCTCTTCATGGTTGAGGGAACACGTGACAAATTCTGGGAATTGGGGAAAGATCAGGAGGTGTATTGCTGAGTCTGATGTTTGTGTGAAGTTGGATCAGGAGTATGTGACTGCTGATCAGTTCTTTGCTGCTCATATCTCCCCTCTTCAGGTAAAAGGCTCTGTTTTTGCTCTGTTTTGGGTGATTTTGATGGAGGTGCAACTGCCTTTTTTGCCTTGAATTCTTGATTTTGAGGGTTTCGGCTTAGAATAGAGAAACACTCTTCGATTTAATGCTGAAATTTGGAAGTGCAAGTCATGGCAGATGATTTTATCTGCTGTTTTTCCTGCATTCCATCAGAATTATGGAGCTACATTGTTTCAAGATTAGACATTAGAATGGCTGTAATTTCTAGCCCCAAGATGATTAGTTTCTTGCTCATTCTTATCCCTGAAGTGGCCAGGAAAGAAAATGAGAGAATGAAACAAAAGGAAACAAAAAGCTGGGTACACGTGGCATTTAGTTCTTAGGACACCAGCACAAGAGACACTGACACTGCCTTCTAGTTGCACACAGCCATATAGCACCATGAGATTCAGTGAATTCTAGGTAACAGACTGTACTTAGCAATGTCAGAAGGGGCCCTACCAAAAGTATAGATTCTATCAACTACATGTGAAATTTTTACCCTTCTTATTCTAGTTAATACAAATCACGAAAAAAAATGGAGATAATTGATTACTTGATTTGTGACCCCATTCATCTTTTCTTCTCCTATCATACTATGCAACCCTTTAGCTTCTCTGCTGTGAATCAAAGAATAACAACAATCAGAATCTCTGAGAGTCTGATATTATGGAAATCATTTTGCCTCACAATCACAAGTCATGAACAAAGTATCTTGGGGGACCACTTGTGCAAAATATGGAGGAAAAAGAACAATTTCAAGATAAGATTTTTAATGCCTAAGTTTGTCCCCTCCTCCTTGCTTCCTATTGACATTGTTTCTTTCTTGTCCTTTTTCTTTGGGCACAGTCTGGGTGTTGCAAGCCACCAACAGTGTGTGGCTACACATACATGAACCCAACAATGTGGCTGAACCCAGTGAACCCCAATGCAGACCAAGATTGCTACTTGTGGAACAACGACCAGACCCAACTCTGTTACAATTGCCATTCATGCAAGGCTGGTCTCTTGGGCAACCTGAGGAGTGAATGGAGGAAGGCCAATGTTATCCTGATCGTGGCCGTGGTTATCCTTATCTGGGTTTACCTCATCGCCTGCTGCGCCCTCCGGAATGCGCAGACTGAAGAGCTCTTCCGCCGCTATAAGCAGGGTTGGAGTTGATCTATGCCTGATTGCAACGGCACCCGGATTCATTTCTCTTTCTTTGTTTTAATTTCTCCACTTTTCCCACTCTGTCAATTTCCCACTTTTTCAGATTCGCAGTTCCTCAGGACAGCCTAGTTATGGAGTACTGTTTTGTATATTCTTTATCCTCTTCTATCTAGAGTATACAAGCCAGAGCAGAAAATAAGCAAAGGACTGATTTCGACCAAGTCCGAATTTTGTCCTGAATAATGTAAAGCAAGAACTAGTGCCATGCCAATTGTGGAAGCTCTTAGTTTACTGGCACATGCTTATGTTTCATGTCTAAATTCTACCATGGTTCTGCCTATAAAAATGATGCAAATTCGTGTTGCAAATCGACGTACCGAAGATACTGCTTGAACAATGGGTTGTTTAAACCCTTTGTGATTTATCACTTAGGAAATCTTTGTGGTTTTTCCTTAATCTTTTCAAGGGGGAACAATGAACCGAACACTCCCGGGACCTGGACTCGACCCGTTCGCTGATGTCATTAGGAGTAGGATGACCGTATATAGGCAAATAGAATTCTTGTACGAGACCTTTGCACATTTTCAGCTAAATCTGTGGTTTTGCACATTTTCGGCTAAACCTCTGCAACTTTACACACCTTTCGCTCCCTCCCTAAAAAACAGGGAAAAAATCCTCTATTCCTTTCTCTCCCTTCTTTGTCCCATTTCTTTCACTCCCAAACTCAAGAACAAATGACAACTTATGGAACCATACCATCACCTTTATCACCCCCGCCATCGTCCGACCTAGAGTTCATCTCCCGAGCCAAAGCACGGATCAGGTCCGGCCTCGCCACACGCCGGCCATGGAAGGAGATGTTCCTGCTCTCCGCAATGGCCCCTCCAGACGCCCTCAGCACGTCCATCGGGCGGATCCAAATGAATGTCGCGATCTTCCGTATGAACTACGCCATCATCGTGCTGACGATCCTATTCCTGAGCCTGCTGTGGCACCCCGTGTCACTGATCGTGTTCGTGGTGATGATGATCGCGTGGCTGTTCCTGTACTTCCTGAGAGATCAACCATTGACCTTGTTCGGCCGAGAGATCGATGATCGGGTGGTGATGACAACGTTGTTCCTGGGCACCATCCTCGCGCTTTCTTTCACTCACGCGACCGATAACATAATTGTGGCGCTGTTTATCGGAGTCGTGGTGGTCGTGGTGCATGGAGCATTGAGGGAGACAGATGATCTGCTGGTGGACGACGATCCACAAGCCACCAGATCCGGCGGCGGAGATGCCTCGAATACGCAGTTCCGGGGTCCTACTTCGGCTGCTTATACCTTGTCTTAGGAAATACTGATTGTATTCTACACATTTTCGGGCTACTGGGAAGATCCATTATCAGTCTTATGATTCATGAGATAACACCATCACAGTAACATTGTCTTTTGTAGCTTCAGCCCAAATACAAAAGTTCAAGATTCCTGGGGAGTTTTGGTCCACCCTTTTTAGTTGTGAATAATAAGCCAAATAGAGTTTTGCCATTTCAATTCGGATTTTAATTCTAATTCCAGCTCTAATTTATGTTTTCTTCTGCACGTACACAACAACTATTTCATGTCTTGGTTCTAATATCAATCTACACCTTTTAGTTTTTTTTATCATCTATTTATGGAATAATTATCAAAAAAGCCATAAACCCAATGCACTTATGCCGATTCAATTCTAAACCTTTTAATTTGTTCAATTTTTTCAGGTCAAGAATTTGGTCAATTTATTCTTGAACCTTTTTTCGTAAGTTTTTCTACAACTCAAACTTATGTTGAGTACAAGAAAGAGAGATCCATTTTATATACTAAAATACTAATTCTGTCCTTATTTTAAATAATCATGAACTAGGAAATGTTCAAAAGAGGCCCTCCAACTAGTGTAGAAGAATGCTAATAGCATGACTATCTCCTGTCATTTCTACTAATCCTGGGATGCAAGAATTTTTAGATATTAATTGACAAAACTGCTCTTATACTTTACCCTTTCATAGTTAGAGTTAGAGACTTTTCTGTGTTTTCTTCTTCTTTTTATCTAGGGTGAAAACTCGGTTACCTAGAGGCCCATAAAATATCCTGTAGGTCCCGTAAACCGATTAAGTCTAGATTTCGACTTGTGCTGGTGGACCTGTCCTAGAGGAGTTTGCAACATAGTGGTGGCATTTTAATGGGCCATCTCAAATTCCTCCGCTTAAAATCTTTCTACGTCGAATTAGCTGTGTTCAGAGATAGAGATTTCTTTTTATCAATCCACCTTTTCATGTAAGATGCATTAGATTTATTTTCACGAGACAAATTAATTTATCCGCACTAAAAGATTTAATTTTCTAATTAGTATAATATCATCGAAAACGATTTTTGGAATATGACGCACTAAATTCAGTTTACAACGCAACAAAACACCAGTAATACAATCGTAAACATGGTTTTCGATATCTTTTCCCTTATAATTTCATAAATCGTGTGATTAAAATCCACAAAAAAAAAGTAATCAAAGATTCATTTTATATTTTGATGAAAATGGTTAAAAATGATTTTTTTTTGTTAGCTCATTTAATTTTCTAATTTCAGGGATATCTTATTTGCATTTTTTTTTTCGCTTATTTTTCTTGTGTCCACGCTCTTCCTCGTCCTCCTCCTCCTTCCCAGGAAGAAGCGCCGCTCCATCTTCGCAAACTTGCAGGCGAGCGTCCGCACATCCCTCTTCTCTTTCTCCGTTTGCTTTCGATTCATAGTTTGTGGGTCGCTCTCTGTTCTTCGTGGTTTCCACTAATCTTGTTTTTTAAGCGGACAATTCGTCTTGCCCATTGCATGCTTGTGGAAATTATCGGAAAATGTTCGATCATTTAGCCTGAAATGTGTTGGGTAGATGGGTCTGGTCGTGCAAGTTTGCCCATTTAATCGATTCGTTTGTCCAATCTGTGCATGCCCGCGTTTTTGGTCGACGATAGCGATGATGCGAGATGGGTTTCGGTGACGATGCATATCAGGTGTTCGACGAAATGACCATTTAGGCGGTGTTTCTGTATTGACTCAGTTTCTGATTTAGCAAAAATGTGTGGACTTCTTGCTGTGCTCAACTTTAATTCTTATTCTACTCTCCAGCTCGGTGAGGACTAACGTGAGAGGGCGGCGAGAATGACGAGTTATCTATGGAGGAAGTACGCCGATTACTTGTACACCAAGTGGGAGAAGAACATCCTGTGGACCATGGTCGATCCGTATCGACGGCCTAAATCTTTCACGCCTCTGGTCACCATCTACGTCGCTGCTTTTTATACCGGCGTCGTTGGGGCGGCAATCACCGAGCAACTGTACAAGGTGCTTCTCCAACAGCCCATCATTAGTTGCGCTGGAAATTTGTCATTAGCTTCTTGATTCAGTGGCAATTGTAAAATGAGTCTATGTTTACTTCTGAGTCCTTACAAGTTCTTGCCTATCTTATAATAGTAGAGTTGATGCTATCCTTTCAACCTTGAACATGATTATGGAGCTTTTAAAGAGATTATCGATCATGCAAGATCTTTGGATGGTTTCCGTCAAGAGTCTCTGCAAATTGAAATAGACATTGATGGACAAGATTTTGGAGAGCGGGGAATTAGACTAGAAAAGAGAAGTCGCCGTTTTTTCCATCTTTTTTTTAGCACGCCCGAGACTTTCCTGTATTCGATTTCTTTAGGCTTTGACTAAAGCACGTGTTATGATGCTGAACAGGAGAAGTACTGGGAAGATCATCCTGGGCAAGAGGTTCCTCTCATGATGCCAAAGTTCTATAAGGGACCCTGGAGGGTGTACAGAGGCGAGGCCATTCGGTCGGAAAAGTGAGAGAAGTTGGTGAATGCTTACTCCTTCCATGCCACACTTCTATTCTCGCTCAAGTCCACTGATTTTACAGATGAATTCTCATATTACTTTGGTTTAAAGCATAGGAAGTAACACCTGCTGTTGCTATGTTGGAACAGATTGAAGATGCTTTAATGGGAATGGGTTTGTGTATTAATAAACGGACTCAGTTCTCCTTTGTCAACTATACCCTTATCTGATAATGTAACTTGTATATGTACACATACTCCTGCTTTATGATTATGATATCGATTAGGTTTTTTGCCGAATTGTTGTATCTACCAGTTAGTTCCTTCTCTCATTTGAAGTTTAACTAGTAAAAACGTGCAGATAATTGCGCCTACACTTAAAACACATGGCACGTATTCGAATCTCGACCCATCAAATGCATAAGAACTCTATAATTCTACCAATCAATTATGTTTACTAACACATTTTGATAGTTACTAACTTAATAGGAATGAAATGAACACCAACTTTAAATTACCTCATCTATTGAAGATCATTGTATTATGCCCGTAATTGAGCAACCGACTCATAGAATTTTGTGAAAAACCTCATTTTCGAGCTTCACTCACACGAAATATACTTGCTTAAGGTTGGTTTCCTCGTCCTAGGAGGTGGTCATCTGTACGGTCGACTTGAGTTGTCACCAGTATCGACTCACTAGGTTCTTTAAGAGGAGACGCAGAATTTCATTTCTTCGTGATAATTGTATATTAGCCGCCGTAATTACATAATGGGTTATTTAATCAGCACTCAAATTATATATATACCACATGAAACGATGGAAGGCAGGAATCTTCACAAATGGAAGGCTTAACAAATGTATTCTTTGGTTGAAAGCTGGTCAGAACAAACAGTAAAGTTACTGCAATTTACTGCCATTCTCATAAGTCACGTTCTTTATTAGCTCTTTGCTATAACACAGATATATCATAGAGAATATTGAATGACAAAAAGCAATGCGCAGAATTTGCCATCAAATCCTCTTACAAAGAGCAAAGACATTGTGTAAAGCATTAATCGAGAGTAATTCTTTTATGTACAATATGGACAGTGATAATGCCCAATATGGCTATATAACCCTTAAGAAGGTCCTAAAACGAAGTAGATCCTGTTTGATTGTCCTTCAGAAGAGACTTCACATCAAGATTGAGATCTCCCACTCCCTTCGCCGGGCCAGTGCTGCACCGAGCCGTGCCGTGCTTTTCAATCGCATCCTTGATCTTCTGAAACTGCACATTATCCCACAAAGAAACGATGAGCTGCGAACATGACAAGCACTGAGCTGCAGGTTACTTATTGTGCAACCACTGCAAGCATGCATTAGTTATCGATTTTACCATTATTCAAGCAAGTCTAAAGAAATAAAGGAACATTATCACTGATCCTACCATTTGCAAACCCAACTTAGGTAAGTGTTAACTATTTTCTCTAATTATGCAAGAATCTTTTGGCATCCCTTTGGATACCCAGAGGAATGCAAAATCTAATCCCTGAAAGATTATCAGCCGGTCAAGGGTTCTGATTGAGCTCATTTACCATCTAAGCTTTTTCTACCTTTCAAAATCTACACCGCTTTTTTCCTTAAAGTTGTAACACAACATATGCCAAAAAAAAAGGGTGGTGTTGAATTATCACAAGATTCACTACATAAAATATATACACCTCAACTTACCTTAGCAAGGGAACACGAAAAGGATTCCACCTGGCCATCAGCGCCACGATAGAAGTGGAAATATGGTAACACCTTAACATTCATGCTCTTGCACATTGGCTTATTCTCGTCGAAATTGACTTTCAAGACCAAAATCTCAGGGTGTTCTTGAGCTGTCTTGCAGAGCTGATACACATAGACAATCAGATAAATATATCACAATGATGCTTGATGGATCAAGAGCAATTGCAACAATAGATACTCCTGAGGCCAACGGCAGTCGAGACAAATTTAATAAAACACTTTACAGAAAAAATTGCACTTTATTTTCTTTCCTAAAACCTAGTGTCTCCTTGGTTTTCAAGAAGCCCTCTTAATCTTAGATACATTAAGTGCCTTAAACTTTTAAGATCCCAAATATTCAGAAAATGTTTGTAGAAATAAAAGTCTGTCCACAGGCGCAGATCCAGAAGAAGGCCATTACATTTTTATTCAACGTGCTCTGGTCATGAATGGTGAAAAATGCAACCAAACATCCCAATAAACGTTAGGGCAGAATAAATCTCAAATCGCAAAGATCACCTTAGAGTGTTAGCAGTCTGAGACACACACCCACACGTGCCCCCCCCCCCCCCCCCCCCCACACACACACACACACACAAAATATTCATACAACATGTATGTATCACCCATCAGAGTTTCCTCTTCCAATGCTATGTTGCCAAGTGGGATAAAGAAAAAAATTACGAACCTTTTTGGAAATAATGCTCGGCAAGAAGCACACCAAGTTCCATAATATTCAACAATTACTAATCTATCTCCTGCTTGACTTAAAGCACTCAGAAATTCTTGTGTAGAATGAATATCGACCATATTTGGTCCTGCATTCTTCTCCCACCATTTTGGCTGATCAGTTTCAGTAATTGCGGCATGCACCTGAAGTGAAGCCACCGATAGGACAGAGAATGAGAAGAGAAACTAAGAAATGAAAAGTACTCCTTTGAGCGTTGGACATACTGTAGCATAAACAATCGAATAATGAGAACCAAAGCTCATCAAAGATAGTCAACAAAGACATCCTTTCACCTGCTCAACCACCCAAACAAAAAACATTAAAGATTTCCATGATGGAAAAGTATGATTATGTATAGCTCCTACTATTGTTGCCCCAAAACACATGATTGAGAAAGCTGCGAAAAAAAATGACACTACAGTCTTACAAGTTTCTCTTTCCACAGGTCCTGTGTCCAAAATTCTTTTGTTACAGACAGAACCAAAATCAGGCTCCATCATCAAGAACAATAAGTGATAACCATTGCGCATATATCCTTGTTTTAAATGAAGCTTCAGTTAGCCAGGTGCCAGAGCAGAGTATTTTGGAGAATGGATTGGCGTAAAATGAAAACATGAACAGGGAACATTGCTTGTCCTAGACGTGGCACAACAGGGGTAGAGGCAACTGCAATCGTTTAATTGAAAAGGAGACTTTTTGATATACTAGATGCTTAGGTAAAAGGGTCGCATTTCATGCTAAAATAGAAACTTCTATGTGGAGTCTACTTTAACATCCAATGCATGATATGATACCAAAGTGGTCTGGGTAATTTCACTACTTGGACACCAGGAGTATCAGTTTAACGGTTTCAGATTGCCAGATTCCAACTTTGCAAACGATATTCTTTCATCTAGAATCTGAATTTCAACTACAAATGACAACCCATTACTATCATCGGTGAATTGAAAAAAGAAAAGCCGGATATTCAATTGAAACTGCACGAAAAGCACCACTTGCAGACAAGATTGCAGAATCAGACCACAGTATTACCAAATGGCCCCCTACCAAATCATCCCAAAAGGAATCCGAAACTGTCTCCACAAGACCACTGATTCTCGCAATACTAGTGCCCAATCATCAACAGTTCAACAAAAAATTGAGTGGGCGATAACATACAACAACAACACAAAAAGGCCAAAAGCATGCAAGCAATTGAAGAGAAACAACACGCAAAAAGGCAAGAGACCCTTTATACCTTCAAAGAAGCAACATGCTTTCTGGGTCTGAACGCAAGTGGCGAAACATCGCCGATCGACCAACTTGCGACTGACAAAACCCTCTCACACGATTTCAAATTGGGGACCACAGAATTAACAGAAGCTGGGGAAGACGACAACAGCGGATTGGAGAGCCGGTGGCTGTACAGGGACGCCGACCTCAGAACATCCGCCATCTTAAAGATTAGAAAAACCCACCCCACAAAAGGCGAGACAGCAAGGCGGAAATCGAAAGAGATTCAACAGGTCAGATTCCACTTCTGCCGGAAAAGAAAAGTGAAAAGATGAAGAACCCAACTTCTGGGCTGTTGGGATTAGAACGGAACGGCGGCGTGGCAGGAAAGGCACGGACAATTCATGGTGATTTGAGGTGGTGGGTGTTACGGGTCTCGATTTTCCGGGAAAATTCGCAGAAGAATCTGCCTAGTGAGCTTTGTGGATGCGTTCGGTCTTTGGTTCGTGTACCGGCAGAAAGGAGAGAGGAACAAGAAAGAGGGCGGTGTCATGAGCGTCTGTTTTTAATTTTATATCGGGTTCGTCGTCGTCGTCGACATGTTTTGCTTCTTTAACGTGCGGTCCTGGAAGTGTTGGTAGTTATTTTGATGTTCGAGTCCTGAAAACGTAGTTTTGGGCGCGTGGAAAATGGGGGGCGATTTATAATCGGGGGTTTGAATTTGATGTTTTACAAAATTTTGGCCACGAATTCGGGAGATTCAGCTGGTTTGATGCAGACGTGAGCATCAATCGAGGTTAGGCGCACAAGTTCAGGATAGACTTTCGAATCGGACCAAACTAACGTTACCCGACCGGTTCTAGTCCGATTTCGAGATGTATAGGGTAGGTTTCAAGGTTTCAAAAACTCGGAACCGACCCAAAAGGATAGGTATCGAGCCTGGAACACCTAGAGTCTACGAACCTTGGATCCTACTCATCATGTAACTAATATTTGTCTTGATTGTAAATAAAGATATGTTTTACTAAAGTTTGTCCTCATAAAAAATAAAAACAAAAAAAGGAGTTGGCAGGTTTCTGGGTAGACTCAAGAGCCGTACTGATCCAATAGGGTCAATTCCGGGGTAGATTTTAGTTTCTAAAAACTAAAAACCGGATCCCAGCACACTAGGTTTCAAATTTTGAGTCTCAAAACTAACTAATCTGAAACTGCTCACTCCTAACTTGATGTTGAAGGAACAAATTTGCCTTCACTCAACTTCTATCTTTTTCTTGTTGCAGTGACACCCTTCTTTTGACATTAGCTACACATTGAATAAGAATTTCAAGGATATATCAGACATATTAAGAGAGAAACTTAATTAGGTCCATTGTCAGTGTAATGACTTTATTTCACATCCACCTTAGGATGGGTAACATGCGCACTCAGTGTAGTGTAATTAGCTTTCTATGATAATCCATCATTAATTTCTGTGTCATAAATATATTTATTTCGATGATTAGTTCTAAGTAGAACCCAAATCAATAATACATGAGGTGAAGTGACCTTGGAGCATTTTAATGTGGTTTGATTATTAATGCAAACGAGAAACAGCTCAAAATAATTTTGACTAGTTAACTGGGTACATATCTTGCTTTTCTTTTGTCTCCATGAAGGTGGACATGTTTCTCTGTTTTTTTTCTCTTCTTGTCCCTTTTCCTCTGTTCCACATGTTGATTTGCATTATTAATTTTGTCTAACCTCCAGAAGAAAACACGGAACTGCCCCCCACTAGAATGGCCATGGCTTTGACAAATGAGAGTAACAGTCTTGGAGCTATTTCAGTGTTTTAGTCGCTTTGTATTTGGCATAAGAATTTGCTGATAACTGTGTTCGCGCGTCTGTAGAGGTTGACATCAGGGCACACGAAAGATGTCTGTCACGTTTGCTTTTATCTTATTTGGGTCCCTCATGAAGACATCTCGTGCTGATTCACACGGACATCTCGTTATGCACCTGCTTCGTATGACAGATTTTCCTTTGCTTTTGGTGTACTCAGGTATCTGAAATGGGGATGTGCTCTGTAGCCGCACACGTACAGAGCCGCACTAGCCGCGAACGTCTAAGAAGCCCTTGGAGAAGAAGCGCCGCTCGAGAACAAAAGAAAAGAACGTACAGTCATTCTTGGTTTCAATCGTACGAGAGCGTTTCGCTTTGGGCTTCAACACGCGGTGATTTGTGCAGTAAGTTTATTTGTCCAATTAAATTATTTATTCGTAAACACTTTGGGTTTGGGCTTAAATCTAAGTGTGGGAAACACTTGAGCGTTTGAGCTATTTGTAACTCTGATTCTCCGGTTATAGTGTATTATTTGTTGCTGACTCTCCCCGTGGATGTAGGTACCGATATTCGGACCGAACCACGTAAATCTCTGGTGTCCTTTATCGTTCCTCGTTTATTTTTCTGGTATTTTTGCATTGACTTAATTTGCAAGATCCTGTCGTTTTCGCGTTATATTTACAACAATTGGTATCAGAGCTCGAGGGTTGCATTTTCTAAATTGTGATTTGAGGCTTTTGCTTGTCTGATTATTATCTGGAAATTCTGCTATTGCAATTATGTCTGGAGCGAAAGTAGAGATTGAGAAGTTTAACGGGAGGAACAACTTTGGGTTATGAAGCGTCAAGATGCGTGTACTATTGACAACACAAGGTTTGGCTAAGGCATTAGATGGCGAAGATGAGTTGCCCATTATAATGAAAGCGGCTGATAAAACAAAGCTTATGAAGAGAGCAAAGAGTATAATTCTGATGAATTTATCATATAAAGTGTTAATAGAGGTGGTTGAAGAGAAAGATGCCGCATCATTGTGGGCAAAATTACAAGCACTCTATGTAACGAAGAGTTTGAACAATCGCTTGTACATGTTGAAAATGATGTCTCAATTTCGATATACTAAAGATACGTCGATCAGATCCCACCTAGATGAATTTAATAAACTCATGATGGATTTAAAGAATGTCAGTAAGATACTTGATGATGAGGAACAGGGCATGATATTATTGGCTTCTTTACCGGAATCATGGGAGCACTTTACTGATTCACTACTCCAAGGGTGTACTACGATTACCTCGGAAAAGGTAAACTCAGCATTGTTCTCTAAAGAGTGACAAAGGAAGTTGCGAGATGACAGTCTAGCGCAGGATGTAGCGCGAAGACTAGTGATTCGCGGTAGAGAACAACATCGAGGGATTCAGCAGGGTAAAAAGCAAGTCAAAGTCACTTCGTAAAAAGTCTAAAGGACGCATGGAGTGCTTTGAGTGTCACGAGGAGGGGCACATCAGGAGAGATTCCCATGAAAAAATAGAGGTGACAGCGTAATCTTCACAAATGGGCGGTGGCAAACGCGTTCTTGAGGAGAGCACTAGTGATGCAAGGCCGCCTTGTGTGTGACTAAATTTACTGGGAGACGAATGGGTGCTAAAATCATATGAATCATAGAACCCATGGTTTACTACTTACCGCACCGCATGGTGGTGGTAGAGTTCTAATGGGGAATAATGCAACCTCGCAATGTCATGGGGATAGGGACGGTTCGGATTCGGATGCACGATGGAGTAATGCGCACATCATGTGAGGCATGTACCAAAGCTCAAGAAGAACCTTATTTATTTGGGGACACTTCCATGATATTGTAAGTACACCGCCGGATCAAGGTGGAGTGGTTGAAGGTCTCTCGAGGTGCCATGACAAAGTGATGAAGGGAAGAAAGTGAGTTCTCTCTATCATCTATCGAGAAACCGTGACCTGAGAGGTTTATTTCATCGTGAGTCGATTATGACTTGACTCAATTATGGCATATGCATTTGGGGCATATGAGTGAGGCATGTATGACGATGCTGAGTGATAGGGGGTTGTTGAAGGGTTAGAAGACAGTGAAGCTGGACTTATGTGAGCACTGCATCTTTGAGAAGCAACGTCGGATTAAGTTTACAACAGCTGTTCATTCGACCAAGCGACCGGTTGAGTATATTCATTCAGACGTCCGGGGCCCGTATCCGGTTCCTTCGAAAGGAGATACCCGATATATGTTGACATTTATCGATGACTACTCTAGAAAGGTATGGATTTACTTTCTTAAGCACAAATCTGATGTATTTGATCGGTTCAAGAAATGTATGGCATTGATTGAGAAGTAGTCAGATAAACAGATCAAGTGCCTGAGAACCGATAATGGCATAGAGTTTTATGGTAAAGATTTTACTGAGTTCTGCGAGAAAGAAGGGATTGTGAGACACCGCACAGTACCCGGGACACCACAGCAGAATGGCGTTGCAGAATGGAAGAACAGAACTTTACTAGAGCGAGCTCGGAGCATGCTTTCGCTTGCAGGTTTAGGCAAGGAATTTTGGGCTGAAGCAATAAACATGGCATGTTACCTAATAAATCAATCTCCATCATCTACTATAGAGTGGAAGACTCCTGAGGAAGTATAGTCGGGGAAACATGTTAATTACTCCGGATTACGAGTATTCGGATGTCCTACGTATGCTCATGCAAGTGATGCTAAACTTGAGCCGAGGGCGAAGAAGTGCATATTTCTAGGTTATGCACATGGGGTGAAAGGCTATTGACTGTGGTGCACTGATCTCAGATCACCCGGTTTTCTAATCAGCAGAGACGTGATTTTTTACGAGACTACAATGCTTCAAAGGAGGGGTCTTAAGACACAACCAAAAAATAGCAGCATGAAACAAGTGAGGTGGAGATTCAGGTGGAGACTTCGGAGACCTCTAAGGTAACAGAAGTTGAGATTGCAGATGAGGCCGCGGTTCCTGAAGTCGGTGATAATGAACAATCAGCAGAGCTGCAGCACACAATAACCGCGAGTAGACAGAAAAGGCAAATTAAACCACCGGTACATTTTGGTTATACAGATATTGCTTATGCATTGACTGTAAATGACGAGGTGGAGATAGATGAGCCTTCGTTTTACTCTGAGGCGATGGCTAGTTCTGAGTCGTCGCAGTAGCTAAGGGCTATGAGTGAAGAGATAGAATCACTTCATCAGAATCAAACATGGGAGTTGGTCAAAGTACCTAAGAGCCAGAAGATTGTCGGTAGCAAGTGGGTCTTTAAACGGAAGGAGTGCATTCCCGGTGTCGAGGCAGTGAGATATAAGGCGAGACTTGTGGCGGGTTATACACAACGAGAGGGCATTGACTACAACGAGGTGTTCTCTCCTATGATAAAACATACTTCTATTCATGTTTTACTTACCTTAGTTGTTGCACAGGATCTCGAGCTGGAGCAACTAAATGTGAAAACAGCGTTTCTTCGGGTGAGTTGGAGGAGCGGATTTACATGAGGCAGCCAGAGGGATTTGCTATTCCGAGTAAGGAAGATCATGTTTGCTTATTGAAGAAATCTTTATATGGGCTGAAACAATCTCCTAGGCAGTGGTATAAGCGTTTCGATTCTTTCATGGCTAGTCAGAACTATTCTAAAAGTCATATGGATAGCTGTGTTTACTATAGGAGATTGGATGATGGGTTTTTGATATATCTATTACTATATGTTGATGATATGTTAATAACAGCTAAGAACATGTCTGATATTGTTATACTGAAGAGGCAATTGAGTGCTGAATTTGAGATGAAAGATTTGGGTGCTGCAAAGAAAATATTGGGTATGGAGATTTTGCGTGACAAAACTGCAGGAATTTTACGTCTTTCTCAAAAGAAATATATTGAGAAGATTGTTGCATGATTTAATATACAGTCAGCGAAATCTGTAAATACACCTTTGGCGATGCACTTTAAACTTTCAAATAAGTTATCACCGCAGACTGACGAGGAGGAGGAGCATATGTCCCGTGTTCCTTATTTAAGTGCAGTGGGTAGTATTATGTATGCTATGGTATGCACTAGGCCTGATATTTCACAAGCAGTGAGTGTAGTTAGCCGTTACATGAACCAACCTGGTAAAGCTCATTGGGAAGCTGTGAAGTGGATCCTCAAATACTTAAAGGGGACAGCAGATGTTGGAATTGTTCAAGGGACAATAATGGCAAAGTGAGACCACCGTTACGGATTCGGATCACGATGTTTGATGAACGCAGTCTTTAGCAAGGTAAAAGATTTACGCTTAGCAGGGTGCCCTCACGCAATGCCTTGTCTTCGACTTACATGGCACTGACCTTTATAGCAAAAGAGGCGATATGGCTAAAAGGTTTACTCTCGAACTTTGGGTTAGATCAGAAAAGTGTTGATATATACTGTGATAACCAATGTGCGATATATTTGGCATACAATCTGGTTTATCACGAACGAACGAAACATATCGACATCAGGTAACACTTCATCCGAGATGTCTTAGCGAAGGGTATGGTTGTTGTTAAAAAGATTGCGACATCAGAAAACCCGGCGGACATGATGACCAAGCCTATTCCTTTGGCGGAGCTCAAGCTCTGCTTGAGCACAATTGGCGTCTGTGGAGAGTAAGTGCCCGTCAGGGCGTTGGGAGAGCAAAGATGGAAGATGAGCACTATAACTTGGTTACAAACATCGAGTCAAGGTGGAGAATTGTTGAATTTTATGTCTCGAGTTTGAATTGTTTACGGAACGTAACTCGCTTGGATAAATTTCATAATTTATCATGAAGATATATATATTTTCTTTTGGAGAAAATATTCAAAATTGTCTATAAAAGAAATCCTTCTGATAGCACGTAAAGTGAAGAACATTTTCAACAGATAAGGAAAACTGGTGGGCCCTGGTCAAAGTTATTCTTTGTTGACTCTTGGAATTAAATAATAAAATAAAAGAGAAAGAAGGGGCACACATATAAAAAGGTTATGTCTCGAGTTTGAATTATTTACGGAACGTAACTCGCTTGGATAAATTTCATAATTTATTGTGAAGATATATATATTTTCTTTTGGAGAAAATAGTCAAAATTGCCTCTAAAAGAAATCCTTTTGATGGCACGTAAAGTGAAGGACGTCTTCAACAAATAAGAAAAATTGGTGGGCCCTGGTCAAAGTTATTCTTTGTTGACTCTTGGAATTAAATAATAAAATAAAAGAGAAAGAAGGGGCACACATATAAAAAGGCATGGTATCTTCTGTAAGGATTTTGTAGCTGCACACGTACAGAGCCGCATTAGCCGCGAACGTCCAGGAAGCCCTTGGAGAAGAAGCGCCGCTCAAGAACAAAAGAAAAGAACATACGGTCGTTCTTGGTTTCGATCGTATGAGAGCGTTTCGCTTTGGGCTTCAACACACAGTGATTTGTGCAGTGAGTTTATTTGTCCAATTAAATTGTTTATTCATAAACACTTCGGATTTGGGCTTAAATCTAGGTGTGGAAAACACTTGAGTGTTCGAGCGATTTGTAACTCTGATTTACCGATTATAGTGAATTATTTGTTGCTGGCTCTCCCCGTGAATGTAGGTACCGATATTTGGACCGAACCACGTAAATCTCTAGTGTCCTTTATCGTTCCTCGTTTATTTTTCTGATATTTCACATTGACTTAATTTACAAGATCCTGTCGTTTTCGCGTTATATTTACAACATGCTCCGCTTTAGCTGAGATAATCAGGGTCTATGAGCCATATCCAATTGGTTAAAAAAAGAAGGCGACAACAAAAAAGAATCGATGCAAAGTGAGTCATAACGACAGAAAGATAGATTATTGTTCTCTAGTATAAGAGAATGGATTTGTGTGCGAAACAGGCGCACGGCACGGCTTCAACAAACGATTTCATGTCTAGGACACCCACCTAGGCTTTGGCTCAAGTCTTTGCATTATCCATGATGTTCGTGAGATGCTTCGTGGATTCGAGATTTACCTAGTCGAGGAGGAGTTTCTCGTTGTTGAAAATTTACAGCAGGAAAGACATGATGCAAAGCAAGAAACTGAAAGGATCGATCTCCTACACAAAACGGTTTTCTCATCAGAAAAATTCTGCAGACGTATTGTAAGCAACAGGAAGCGCTCCACAAGTTAATAAGAGCACATTTGAGTTGTAATTTCGCCTTCACCACCACTTCACCAGCCACTGCAGCGCTACCACCCCGCCCCCATTTAATTACCACTGTCTTCATCTCCAGCTCTGCTCCCGCCCCTGTCAATACAACCACCAGCGAGCCACAGTTGCTGCCACCAGCCCACCGCCACCACCCCAACCCCACATGAAACCCCCTGTCTAGCTCAGCCAACCAACGCTCAAAAAGCTTTTCGCGTGTACACGCATGAAGTCTTGAAATTTATTATCTCGAAATCTATGTTCCAGGACGGGATACTTGAACCAAATTATAACCTGAACACAAGAATCATGACAAAGAAATCGCTGCCACCGAATGCTGTGTTGGCGACATATATTCATCGGTCTCACATAAATCATTTATTTTCTTACAAATTGAGCTCATGATGAACGGAAATGACTTAGGCAAATTAAAAGCATTCCACTACTAAACATATATCCCACATTACTGACCAATGAAGGATCCAAAGCATGCTAGAACCTTACCTTCCTAATGAACCGCCTGCTTTCTAGATCCGTGCCCATTACCTAGGTGAACTCCTAGATGCATGTCCTTTGCATTATATTACAATGCTCGCTTTGCTTTGGTGACATCCTAGAACCGGTGAGGCGAAGCTGATCTGAAGCTGCTGTAGAGATAAACATCATGGGCTAGACAAAAGAACAGATTCTGAAAAGGAAGCAGATCCATTATTTGGAGCACCCTGTATCTTCAAAATCGAAGTGACCAAGTTGTATATCTGAACGTTTTCAAAAGAAGGGACTTTTCGCCCCCTAGCAAACTCAGGACCATGACCAATAAAGATCGTTCTCATGGAGAAGATATCGTTGTCATAGCCATGCGCTCCTCCACATTCCTGGTGCTTTGTTTTCTTCAGTTCCACCTTAAATCCCTCCGCAATCAACCCTATTATGGGCGAAATCCGATCACTCGCCACATAGTGAAGCCTACTCGGCAAGTCTTCCTTGAGATACACCTTCAAATACTGTCCATTCCCAACTTTGCCCGATCTCAATCCCTCATTCATCTTCTCAACGACATCAGCCTGTGATACACCTGCGGGCGGACGGATCGCCAGCAATGGAGTGTAAGATTGCACCCAATTTGCTGGGATTTCAATCCAAGATGCCAAATCATCCAAGAAGATCAGCTTTTTATCGCAAGTCCCAACCATCCCATGATCACCGACCATGATTATATTAACATCCTCGAAAACCCCTCTCTTCTCTAGACCCTCGATCAATCTCCCAATCATCCTATCAATCCTAGCAACTGCCTCGGTGATCTGAGGATCATCAGGCCCGACCTGATGGCCCTGATGATCCGGATCCTCGAAATACAGAGTCATGAACACAGGCATCTCGCTACTGGGCATGTCAAAGTACTTCAAAACCGTATCGACCCGCTCCTCAAAAGGCACCGAGCCATTGTAAAACCGGCAGTAATTCTCAGGGCAAGCCCACGATCCCTTATTAACCTCAGACCCAGGCCAGAAGTAAGTGGCGGCCTTCAACCCATGATTAGCCACGGTTTCCCACAAGGGCTCACCAAGCCACCACTTGGGATCATGACTACCCATATTGAAGGAGTCTCCAGTATGAGGATCCACAAAGTGGTTATTGATGATGCCATGATAAGCAGGGTACAGGCCAGTGACAATTGAGTAATGATTAGGGAAAGTGAGAGTAGGGAACACCGGAATCAGGCCCGCCTCGGCCTCGGTCCCGTTCGCGATCAGCCTGCCGATGTTCGGGGTGGGGGTCTTGAATTGGTACCCGAACCGGAACCCGTCGGACGAGATCAGAAGAACCACCGGCTTCGACAGCTTCTTGAGAGGGCGAGCCGCGGCTTCAACTGAATTGGAATCGGAACCAGACGCGTTCGACGCCGAAGCCGCCGACGCCGCCGACGTCGCGGGAGCGGAAGGAGGCGGAGGAGGTGGTTTAGAGAAGAAGAGGAAGGCGAAGGCCGCGGCGGCGGCGAGAGCGATGCCGGTGATGAGGAGGAGGGAGATGAACACGACGGTGGCCATGGGTCTTTGAGCCGACAACAACTTGGGTTTCGTCGACTCGGACTCCTCGACCGAGTCAGTGTCGAAGGAGAGGAGCGCGGTGGAGGGGTTCGGAGGGTCTTCGTCCAGGGTGGGACTCGGGGGTTGCTTGTCGGAACCCATGTCGCAAAATCGAAGCTTTTTTTCCCGCGGAGGAAGCTTCAGAGCCTCCGGCCGGTCCAAGAATTTGCAGAAACTTTCAAGAATCGGGTCCAAGAATCGCAGGAAAATTTTCAAGAATCGGGTCCAAGAGCTGCAGGGAATTTTTCGAGAATCGGGAAAACGAAGGGGATCTCGATCTGGGTTTGAAGGGAGCGAGCGAGAGAGAGAAGGGTAGGTCAAGAAATGGAGTGAAAACGAAGGTGGGCTTGGGGGGGTGAGATCGACGGGTGAGAGGTCGCCGTCGGAGAAGACCACGGCGGTCGGACTTTTCTTTGGTTGAGTCCCAACCAAGGAAGAAGGGCGGCGGCGGTGGTGATGGTGGTTAGTGGTGTTGCGCTCCCGCTCCTCCGCCACGTGTGTGTTTTGGCCGTGATTGGCCAGTATTTGGGCACCGTATTTTCAAGAAGTATTTCAATATATTTTTAAGTATTTTTTTTCTTGGAACGTATAAATGGATATAATGGCCTAAAACTTGTCACGAAAATACAATTAACTCCTAAGACTTTCAGAAAGTGCAATTGAAGTCTTAAAACTTATTACGAAAGTACAATTGATTTTTAAGACTTTCAGAGAGTGTAATTAAGTTTTAAAATTTATCAAGAAAGTATAATCAATTCTTAAAACTTTCGGAAAATACAATATAAATCCTAAAACTTGTTAAATTCATCCAATCAAACTCTTCCGTTTCTGACAAAAAGAAAAGTTAGATTACACTTTTTGAAAGTTTTAAAACTCGATTGTATTTTCATAACAAATGTTAAAACTTGATTATACTTTTCGAAAAATTTATGACTCAATTATATTTTCATAATAAATTTTAAAACTTTTAATACACTTGTCCTTTCTTTCTTAGAATATTCGGCCTTGTATTTGAAGACCTTTAGAGAAAGTTTAGGTCAAAATTCAGACAAGTTGTTGAAAGAACTGAAATGATAATGACAACCTAATTGCTAATAGTTCATCCAACAACTTCCAGTTCTTCTGACAACTACAGATTGGACATTCTTTCTAAGATTCCAGTTTATTTCCTCACCTACAAGTACAAGCATGTTTCATAATACAATAAAGAAAAGCACAACCAACCAAGCAAACCAGAAAATTGAACCTGATGCTTCAAATGAAATTCACAAGTTCAGACTCCAAAAGTATCTATATGTGCAATAACTTATACCGATGCTCATGATCAAAAGATCTCAAGTTACCAAACATTCCAAAATTTGAGGATGGCCGCCAAGACCAAATATTCTACTGAAAACTCCCAGAAACCCTTGCATCGGGAAAACAGCACAAGAGCGGGAAAACGAAGCTAATGAGCATAGCAAGAGAGACGTACTGTAAAAATGTAAAACAGACACGACTCGCGGTTATGAGCACGACTTGTACAATGTACACAGAAAGTTGCACTACGACTCCACGGTTGGAAAGCATTTAGGCCTGTGTCCTTTGAGGAAGTACGGCCGGTATCGTTCGGTCTTGGTCAAATTTCAGGCACCATCTGAAGGAAGAGTGCTCTGTATGTTCGAGGGCATCAGGATGTTAAAACCGTCCGCCGCAGTAGATACAATCATTCCTGGAATCTGAGCATGCCAATGCAGTTCTTTCAAGTCCTTTTGTCCCTGTTAAAAGAGTAGTGATGGTTGAGCACCAGGAAATGAAAGATGGCTGCTTCTAGAGTATGCCTAATACCCATGCCCGCAATATGTATCGTACCTGGTGAACAAAGAGGAGCTGTGGAGGTAAATCCTCGGGGGCATTCACTTGCTCTTTTGTTTTGGCTTTAAACTCTGCCTCCTCTTCCTCATCCTTTTCCAAGGAAAGATCCCATATTCTGTTCATCAAAGCCCAAGAATGAGAGAATTCAGTGAGAGCATCAAATCATTTACCATTTATCACATTGGATAATTGACATTTTTTTTGGTCTGTGGATAATTGACATTTTATGCTGCGTATGTAGTCCCCAATATGCATGTTAACTTACGTGAGCTGGCAGTCAGATGATGATACTGCCAATGTGGAGGCTTCATGTGGGCTCCATTCGATTGAGGTGACCGGGTGTTTATGATACTGGAAATGAGCAACCACAGAATCACCTTCCTGCCAAAAGAAAAAAGATCCAACAAACATAGTAAGGACCTAAAAGTTTTCAAGTACTTTAGCAAGAAAATTTATGGTGCCGTCTTGAACAGATCCGTTTAAAGTCCTAGGTTTGTCATATAATAATTTAAAGAAAAGATACGACCGAAAAGTCCAGCGAATAAAAAGAGCATCCTCATGAGGAACAGACCATATTCACAAGATTAAGCATGTGTATCCATAAAATGAGAGTGAAGAAGCTTTGATGCATACCAAGGCAGGAAATTTCTTCTTGGATGATATGAAAGAGAGAAGAAGAATTAATGAGAAAGAACTAAAGATGAGAAACTGTTGCTAGCTGCCAAACTAACTTGACAGGAAGCTGCCAATGGACTATCACGTATAGATCAGAATTAACTTCTGCAGAACACAGAACACATAGCAGATGAAGACGAGCTACTTACTAGAGAAAAAGCTAGACAAAGAAAAGGATTGAAAAAACTTTTTTTGTGAAAGATAACACTTGAAAAGGCAAGTTGTATCAAAATAAGTAAAGCTTTTATCGAGGCTCATGCAGACATGCTCTAAAGTGTTTCCACGAGATGTCACCTCTTCCCGAAAACATTCCTTGATGACTTCCTATGTCAATAATAAAGATTAGAAATACCTTGAGTAATCTAAGATCATGAATTGAAAATGTCCCATCATCACACCCAGAGGCCAACATACAGGTAGCCAGCCTAAACAGATTCAAACCATTCCAGGGTCACCAATAAGATCAGCAATGCAGGGGTATAAATGAGCGTGCATATCGGACATACTAAGGGTAAACAAACCTGTTCCATGAGATAACATTAACGTCGGCATTGTGTGCCTTAAAAGAAACAGCTGGTGTCTTCCCTAAACGGGTATCCCATATCGCAATACTTCCGTCAACTGAACTAGAGGCGAAGACATTTTCTTCTGTGGGGCTCCACTGCAGAATTCATAGTAAGAAATTGCTTAATATTAAACGGGATGAAAGCTGGTGCTCATAATTCTATATTTAACTGGAGTAAGTGTTTATTGATGTACTTGCAGATCTTCAACACTTGCAGCATGTCCAATAAACGGAGTGGAATCAACATTCCATGTTGAACTAGATGTTGGTTCCCATAGATGGATGCAATTCCTGCAATCCCCTGCCAAGTGCAATCAATGCAGAGACAATCAATCACACTTAGCCAGGACAGATTAAAAAATAGATCCAACTGGAACTTCTGTTGACACTACCAGACACAAGCCTCCCAGGTACAAGAGGACTCCAATCTATAGCGTAACCTTCATCTTTGTGGCCGCCGAACTTCATTAAAGGAGCCTGGTTAAAAACTGAGGAAGCTCCCTGGTTGACATCCGTTTCTGATTCAGCCAAAGCATTCAAATGGGAACTGAAGTCCCATATCTGCAATAACACAAGCATAGACAATTATATAAACATAACCAAGGTCACTGAAGTGTCCTTGAATATTTCATAGTCCAAGAATAAATCAACCAACACCACCTCCACCCACACAACATACACACAAAAATTCCACAACCAGAACATTAAAAAAGTTATCTATACTGTTTAGAATAGTTTTAATAAGAAAACCCTCTTAATCACCATTTATTATGCCGTTCATAAGATCCCAATTGCCTTACACCAGTAACAGTACATGAATAACCGAGGGAAGCTCCACAAGCAATACTTGCAATTTGCAGAGCAACAAAATGCAGTCCAAATAGCCATTCTTCTCTTCCCCCATAACATGTGATGCATTTAAGGATTAAAAAATGATCATAGGCTTCACTATGATATTGCCAATGTGGATTGGTGCACTCTAAAACTGCAAGCAAAATGAAAGTTCTATGGGGATGCAAAAGATGATCGCTTAGATAGGCACTGGCAGGCTAGAGAAGGTGGTAAAAACAATGTCAATGCTTTCATTTACACAGCAACAATATTGATATGACAAGGCCCAACAGTTATGAGATCTCTCAGCATGTAATGGAAGAAATGAAGAACTTATTCAATACTAGCTGGCGATAGCTGGTGTTTACGTTCCTTGTACGTAAGAAGAAACTGATGATCAAAGTAGGCAATTGCACATAAAGAATGATGGCCAGATCAGGTCATGCTACAAATAATATGCTGGATGTGACAAATGAGAATATCCGTGAACAAGCCAAAAAAAAAATGCTTCTTCTTTGTCTAGAAAAGCTCGAGGCTACAATTGGTTTGTCGTTAAGCAAAAATGACCTAAATAAGCAAAGAGCCGCCTTCTTCTATTAAGTATCTCAAGTGTGGCATCAAGCCAACAAACAAAAAGAATCAAATGCGCAAAACCAACTCACTTGCACATGACCAGAGTCTGCCCAAGATGCACAGATATGGGGATTTTGATTCATAGCTCTTATTCGATTAATACATCCTTCATGGCCCACTTTTCTTAGCTGCCAATAAAACCAAAGATTAAGAGTCAAAATCACCATGCAAAATCACACCATATTTCATAAGCTTTCATAAGGCTCAGGCAAATGCCATAAGGGAACAAGAGATTGCCTGCAAAACTGGCGTCCCAGATCCCCCTGCTTCATCATCGCTATCTTCGTCACTATCACTGCTGTCACTCTCCTCATCAGCATCATCGATCGATTTGGACGGCACTAGTTCATGCCTTTTACCAGTAATGTTGCTTACTTTGAATATCCCAATTGAGTTCCAAGAAGCTTTCTCCGCCTGTAAACAACAGTAGCACCGTATAGATGGAAGCTACATAGCCAGTGATAAAAATAGATAATGCGGTGACTGACACAAATAGATAATACTCCTCTCTAATAGGCCAAGAGCTTCATGAAGCAAATTTTTACCCTACCCATTAATGACTAATGAAGGATGATACCACTCCTAAAAATGATATTTCTAGGGGACAAACAAAAGCTCCAAGCAGTAAAAAACGCAATGCCCAGAAAGACAGCATAAAAAGTTCTCGGACCTTTCCAGAGACAATATCTGGCATCCATACACATCAACCAAAACTGAATCAGCAAAGCTGCTCACCTGAGTCCCAGCAACAAAGTAAACTTGATGGGGAAATTCAGTCCGAACCAAACCCAGTGTATCGCGGACAATATCGAAACTGCAAATGCAAGCAACAAACAAGACTAAGTAGCAGAAGCAAATACAATCATCCGAGAATTTCCATTTAAATAAAAGAAACATTCGAGAATCAATTCTCAGGACTCTCTCTCTTTCCCAGCATTTCCTAGGCAAGCAAACAGGGACAAAATCACAATCCAAAGCACCTGAGGCAAGGCCAGCCAATGTGGAAGGCATGAAGGGAATTGTAAGCAGAAGGGTCGCACTGAAGCTCCTCTCCTTCCTCCAACTTGTCCACGCCTGGCTGCCACACCTTTGCAGGCATTGAAGGAATTGAGGAAGATGAAGACGACCCATCTCCCTTCTTTGATCCCTGCACCCCAAAAACCACCAGAAGAGCAGCCTTTTAGAAACCTGAATCCACGAAACACCCTTTTCTCCTAAAGGGTAAGCGCTATTTCTCTAATTCGTCATCCACATGGATGTCAGATCGAAACGATCCTTGCAAATTCAGAGAGCAAAAGCTCGGACCTTGTTCTTTCTTTTGGCTTTCTTGGGGTTCTTTATGCTTCGAACCATGTTTGGTTTGTGGGTCGCTCGACGGTATGCGTGCAGAGAAGCGCAGTGAAAACCAACGTATGTGTTGAACAGTGGGGGTTTTGGGATGTCTATTGCTAGGGTTTAAGCAAGGCGCGCTCTCTCTCTGTCTCTCCCTCTCTCTTATGCTTCATCAACCGCTGAACCATTTTGCCTTCAAGGCCAAACAGCTATTCCTTGTTTTTAGAGTTTCGCCCCATTTAATTCACGGATTTGCAAGTGGCCCCGTTGTGAATTATCAGAATTATCATTATAAATGGTAGGAATGAGCAAGACGGACCTATCGGACCGGAAATCGCCTGGACTGACCCGAGCGAGCGGTTGAGTCCGGTTCCTAAAGTGCTGATTCAGTCTCAGTTCCTAAAAGTGGAATCGGTGTCCATATGATCCGATTCTCAATTATAAGAGAGAATCGGATCGGATCAATTTTATATATATGTTATTTTATTTCTTCGAAAAATCAAGGGAAGAGAATGGCATGGTTAGTGTCACTGATTTGTTTCGCTCTCGTTAGTGCTTAAATCTCTTGCCCTCTTTCTTATTATTCATATTTTCTTTTAATTCCTCACCTGTTGACCAACATTTCCCATTATCTCCCAAAGAGAATATCCCTCTCTATATGCTCTTTTCCTCGCGGCCAGATTCCCTTGCCAATTTGTTGCCAAGATAAAATGGAGACCATCTCCTTTCCTTCCCTCTTTGATAATTGCCACATTTGTCACCCCTTTTTACGTGGTCCGGAGGAATTAATTCCTCCTATCATGCTAGCAGAAAGTTGCCATGGAAGATTTCTCTTATTTAGGGTGCGCATGAGAATTATTTGTCTTCAAAATTTATTTCGAATGAATTTTTTTTATTCTATGTCCGGAAACAATTTCAGTATTTTAAAGATTTGGTAACTTTTTCTATTCCTAGAAAGTAGAAAAGAACATAAATGCATTTTTTTTTTATTCTCAAATAATATTTTAATAATATTTTGAATTATTTTTTTTTTTCTATTCATTTTCTTCATTGGCCATTTTAAAGCGATTTAGTAGAGCGAGGGCGGACCCCCGCAAGGGCCGAGCCTTTCACAACGGCAAGGTATTCCCGAGCCTCGACGTACGAAAAGAACATAATGCCATTTAGGCGAGGCCGAGCCTCACGCCTCCGGACGAGGCCGCCTTTGCCCAAAATTTTTATTCTCAAATAATATTTTAATGAAGAACAAAACAAAAATAAGAAAAAAAAATTGATTCTCAATTATTTTTTTTTTCTTATTCTCTTCCAAAACTTTTCTCCACACAAATTTTTTGCAAAAATGTGCCCAAAAACAAAAAGTTTACTAAACGATTGCTCCCAAACTATTTAAAAAAGAACAGAATTTTCACTATTGTACGACGCCAAACGGGCCCTTAACCTCTTTCTTTTTGCCGGAGAAAAGCCAAAATCTCTCGCCCTTTTTCTTTTTAAATTCCATCTTCATGTTAAATAAATTACTAGTTTCATTGGACCAGAACTGAACTGATCAGGAACAGATTACACATAATAAATGTAAATCTGCTTTTGCACACTGACCTTTTTTGGGGGGGAGGGGGTTATAGGTATTCGGCTGAGGTATATCTGAAGTTTATGTGAAAAGAAAAAATACATATTTTAAAGCTTTTTTCCTTTTTTTAGATTATCGAGATGATTAAGGTGAATTTAAATTTTGTTAAGTTACATTAGATGTAAATTTTTGAGTTGTTAAAGTTTAAATAAAATTTTGATTGTCGAACTCGGAAAGTGAGAAAAGTGCAAAGAAAGTATAGGCAAGATAGCTATTGAACCGCTACAACATTGCATGTTGTCAAGATGATAAATAAGTCTAATATGTTAACTATAAACACAACTTTTTCTAATAGCTTCGAGGCATCTTCTTAACCTCTTAGCCCCGGATTTATCAGGTCACGATAGGACTCTCCTCTCGTCCCATTGGGTAAATAGTAGGCGGTAACCCGCAATAATTGTTCTTGCACTAAATTTCACAGTTGGAGAAGAATATTGTGCGATCTAATTGATAACACTAATCATGTTTAACCTTAATGATTGTCGAAAGATTGCTATTGATTATCTATATCACATTCATTGGACCGTTTTAGCACAAAAGTCACAGGAGAAATTTAGATTTAAATTTCAGTTTTATGATATACCGTGAGAAATCTTACTTCTTTCTTACAGTAGACACTTGAATTGCAAGGTGATTGTCTAACAGAACTAATGATGATCAGCATTGGTGAAGATGGTGAAGAAAGAACGGGCTCGAGAAGAAGATGATCCGCATTCAAGCTCATCGAGTCGCTTCAAGGAATGTACAGTTACAGCTCAACGGGGCTTACATAAAGATCTTTTACCCGTGTAAATCAGGCAAAAAGAAAGAGGGTGCTGATATCTTTGGCCGATACTAAAGAATATGAACAAGCAGATGTGAATCCATAACCAGACACTATTGTAACTCGGTCATGTGAAATTTCCTCCGCTGGCTACTTCACCACGATTCAATGTTATCTGCAATGCAGCGATATTGGCCGACATCAGCATCGAGATCAACTAAGCAGGCTGATAAAACTATCATATATTTAAGTGACTACTGACTAGTGCAATTATGAAATGTTTTCACGGGTTGCGGTCAATTGTCATGATCGCGGATGAGATTTTTCAGGACAAACTGTCAAGGATAAATGAGCCGGGCTGAGGAGAAGTACAACAAGTACCTGTCTTTTCTTTGCCTGGTGAGCAGAACAAGAGCCCCAAATCCTACCATAATTGCAACTTTCATCACCTAGCAAGGAGGGAGAAACATTTAACAATTGACGGGATTTTCGTTCTTTCAGTTCGAGTTGTGTTTTTCCGCTGATTATAATGTACTGATAATTGATTCCAGTTAATTCGCAAGTCACTGAGCAATAACACATGCGACTCGCCACCGATCCGTCGCAACCTTATCTGCGGAATTCTCACCATTATTTGCCATGTATGAAAAATAACAATGAAGATCTCACCGAGAACTAATGATCCAAATTAGCCTTTTCTTATGAACATTCAAATTAAAATAGAAAAATTCTGCGAATTTCCACCTGTCCAATCTGTCCTCCTGAAGGATCGACGTCCGTTGAATTGTCTGTTTTTGGTCTAATCTTCCCGTAAGATTTCTTCTGGTCTTTCTTCACCTCAGTTTCATTTCTTCTCACCTTCATATGCTGAAAATCACTAATAAGACATTCACAAGGCTCCAAATACATGCACTAATTTACGCAGGCATGAAGGATCTTCAAAAACAGCTCTTTAAGATCTTATATTCAATAATGTAGTATGTCAATCACAGTCATGAATGCGTCTAATGCCGATGCGTACTTGCTAAATTAGTCTCGTTCAACAAAGCTGAGATTAGCAATGCTTATAATATAGGCCAACCAAGCATAAAGTTCAATTAGTCAGAGAAACCCCAACATATGAAAATCTCCAGCTGCTTTCATACCCTACTAATGAAGTAAAACATTGATTTCAATCCAAACTTAACATTAAGAAAAGATGAAAGGCACACCTTGTTGCTAAAAGCCAGACATAATAAAAGGACTGTCGAAGAGTTTACCACAACGTAATAACCATACCAACACGTCCTTCAAATTCCATATTTAAATAAAAAGTTCCCTCGGGCTCTATGATCTTAAAAGTGCAGGGTCAGACTAAAGTCTTTAATTGGGAAGTTGGACATACTTTAGTTTTTCTGTCTCTAAGATATGCAACCCCGTACGCACACACCCACAATCAAATTTTGTTCTTTCAACTCGTCACAATATTGTCCTGCTCTAACAGGTTTGAACCTAGGAGTATAGATGATTACAGCCAATTTATGGACCAAAAGACTGGAAGTCTCCAGCATTTTGGGGATCAAATATACCTCTCCATCATCAGATGCATCGCCCATCAGATGCATTGCCAGTTTCCTTCCCGTAGTAATACAAAGGTTTCTGGGTTCGTCGGGAAATATCCACGCATCTGACCCCTCAAATACATCATGTTCCCTTTGGCAGCAATTCATTGACTTCACTTTATCGTTCGAAGCTCTTCGAAAGTTGATTTTTGGTGAATCTACAGAATCTATTGCTTTTCCAATCATTCCAATCATATTGCCACTAGAATCATGTTGCTCGGGAGACCAATCATGTGAACTATCTGGTTGATTCTCCGTGGCCTTTAAATTCGAGTGCCTAGTGTCATGAGAAGATTTAGTAACCCGCAGTGGTCTAGTTGGACCAATTCCTGTTTCACTTGGTGATGCAGCTTGTTGCGACTCTTCCTTAAGAAAAGGACTATGGACCTTCTGTGGAATCAGCTCAGCTCCTTTACTATTCTCTATCTTAGTTCTTTTAAATTGATGGTTATCAATATTTTCCGTTCCAGACATGCTTGGTTCTGTTTTAGCCGGTGGTGCTTTTGTACGAGGTTGCATATCCTGATAATTGTGATTGAGGGTAACATATCATGAACATAAAATGTACTAAGCTCACAGCAACGCACTAAAATAAATTTTGGAGGCGGCATGCTTGATATACCTGAGCTAGACTACTTTCAAACACACTTATCAATTTCCTTACATTGCTTGGAGTAGTCTCGAGAGGATCTTGTGCCTCAGTATTGTGAGCGATGCCTTCTCCAAGTCCAGGAAAGACCGAAGAGGTTTTCACAGCGGAGGAGGTTGACGTTGCATGAGGAAACAAAGAATCCTCTTCTCCATTAGAAGCTGCTGCAAGAACAGCATTATTTGGCGACCGGTTCTCAATCTTTTTGAAAATTTTCTTCGAACTAACTCTGGTTGGGCTTGAATCAATTCTCGGAGATGGATTTCTTGGTGAAGTATCTTCACTTCTATCTGTATGCTTCACGAACAGTCATAGAAACCATTAGAAAGAATTGATACTTGAACTGCTCTTCATCTTGTCCAGAACAACAGTAGAAAAGCTTACACTGTGTATGATCCTTAACTGGGATTATTTGCTTCTCACTAGGCTGAGACAGTTTATGAATTCCAGATTTTGCATCAGCTACTTCAAAAGAATCTGATACTGAAGCGCCTTGTGCCATTTCTGCTTTGATCTTCTCGGATCCAACTTGAGCGTGTCCAAGTGATCCTTTGAAGAGAGACGTGTGAACATCAGATAAACATGTTCTAAACGCTAAAAATCACTTCAAGGTTTCTGTTCTTATCTGCTGTTTCATAAAAAAAATTAACAGCAAACCTGAAGTTTCTACATTCCCTTCAGTGGAAACTTTTCTCCGAACAGCTGAAGCACTCTCAGCAACTTTAGCAGTGGGGTTGAGAAGTTCACCATGCTTCTTCTTTAGGGCAGATAGTCTCTAAAAGGGAATATTAAGGACACATATCAAAGAACAATAGACGATTGAGTAAATGCTGCGATAGAGATGATGCCATTTCTTTTTGGCAAGTAAACTGATCGATTCCAGTGTATTGAGTCAAATCCTTCACCTTTTAAAAGGGAGAAAACACTAGAAATGCCAAAACTTGTCTACGATGTTCACTTTAGTGCCAAAAGTTTTCACTAAATCACTTAAGTGTCAAATCGGAGAAAAAACGATCACTTAAATGTCAACGGCAAGAAATTCCAGTCAAATTAATACGTGATTTTTATAATTAAAATTTTATTCTGACTTGGGTTTTTTTTTTTAAAATCAGTCTATGGGGCATTTTCATGTGTATATTTCGATGTTTTAAATCTTTTTTTTGATTTTTTTCTTTTTTTCTTCTTCTTCTACCATTAGCTAGTGACCGGACACCGAACACTGGCAATGGTCGGTAGCCTGGCCTCGCCCGGACAAGGCCGCCACTGCTCACCACAGGCGAGGCCGAGTCGACCCTCGAGTGAGGGCGGGCAAGCCCTAGTGAGGACTCCCCTTGCCCAAGGCACAGTGGCCTTGCCTAGCGTTGCCCGCCCCTTGCCCAGGCCATGGCGGCCTCGCCGGGCGTCGCCCGGGGAAGGAGAGGCAACCGTTGCCCTGGGCAAGGCTGCCCTCAAAAGCCACATACAAGGGCCGAGCCTCGCCTGGGCGACATGTCTCGCCGGCCACCCGTTGCCCATGCGAGGCTGATCCTTGCTTGTGGCTTTTAAGGGCAACCTTGCCCAAGGCGATGGTCGCCTTGCCAGATCGGGCAACGGTGACCTTCGTCCAGCCCTTCCCGATCTTTGCCGGTGGCCAGCCCAACCACCAGCCACCGGCAAAACAAAGAGAAGATCAAAAAGTAAAAAAAAATAAAATTATTCAAAATAAAATTAAACCAAAATAGGGTGAATAAGCTTAATTACGTGGTTTTGAAGTGTACATATTGACTAAACCTCTGGCGAACCACATTGGCTTCAGAAATTAATAAAAAAATGTCACGTCGGATTTTTGGCCAAACTGATTGGTGTTGGTACTTAAGTGATCGTTTTTCAAAAAATTTGGTACTTAAGTGATCCGGCTAAAACTTTTGGCACTAAAGTGAGCGTCGTATATAAATTTTGGCACTTATAGTGTTCTTGTCCCCCCTTTAAAACTAAAACCGACAAATGAGGGGAGAGAAGAAAAGAGTTTAGTCCTGACTTACCATCACTCGTATTCGATTCTGCTCTTCCTCGCTGAGGGTGAACTGGATCTTCAAATGCACTTCCCCGCCACCTTCAAAAGGGAAGAAATCATCCCAAATGCCTTTCTCAACAACCAATCTGGTCTCAACACCTTCCTCCAAACAGAATAATTAAATCCCGTTATTCTTACTCCACCAGGAAATTAGAAGTTTGTATTCTTTTAAATCTAGAAATACCCACCGTACCTGTTCGAGACACCTCGTTCCCATCCTTGTCCAGTAGTTTCACAACCAAATTCTCACGGAGGGTAGTTAATGGACTGCACCAACTCAAAACCACGAGGAATGCCTAATCAAAACATCTAATGTCGCAAACTCAAAAACCCGACAAAGGGACAAAAGATTTGAATTAATTACAAGTAGCCTTACATTGAGAAATCACCATCATCTCCAATCTGATACGCCCTTTTCCCCATTGTTACTGCACCACCCAAGAAAAACCTTAAATCAAGAACTTCAGAATCCAAACACTTCAATTTTGATACTAACCTTGGATGGACATGGGAGAGGGAGGTGATGGAGAGGGAAGATTAATAATATCCAGAACTGGAGCAGAACTCAAAGACCGGCCTCTATGTTAGCATGAAACTGAATGGAGTACCATAAAGTAATGAAGATCAACTGGCGCAATAGTACCTGAAATTTGAATTGTTCCCGGCATTGAAAAAAACGCAGTTCTCAGGAAAACTTCCGAGTGCAAAAGGTGAAGAGTTACGAAAATAGGGAGTCTACTCTGTTTTGCAACTGAACCTGCCTGCCTGGCGGGGTGGAGAGAGAGAGAGAGAGAGAGAGAGAGAGAGAGAGAGAGAGAGAGAGAGAGAGAGCGGAAGGAGAACGAGTGTATGTGGTTGGACTTGAGGTAAGGTTGCATTGAAGGGTCCCACAATTATAAAATTGCAGGTTATCCACCTCAAAATCTAGAAATGCAAGATCTCACATTTGTCTCACTCGGTCATTTCTTGAATTTTAGCTTGACCATGAGCGTTCTCTCCAAATGGCAGTTATTACAGTTTGGGTCATTTGGATTCAAGAACATCCGCTGTTCTGTTCTAATCTGAGCACTAACTTTATGTCATTTGTACATGGTATATAGTTCTACCTGCGGGGAACGGCGGACGATGGTCAACCACATATTATCTGAATTGCGGCTGTAGACTACTTCTGTATGATTGGATCTGGATTTTAGAGGAAAACTCAACTCGTCGATCCCGTATTTTCATTTCATCTTAAAGAGGAAAAAGGTTACTGTTTAACTTGATCTTCTTCCCTCTCAAGATTTAAAATGTTGGGGTTGGAAATCCGACTTCAACATTACCCAAAAATGCACTTCAACTGAAATTGACGCAATGACTGCGCTTTATTCCAGTCATTAAAGGTTAGTGATTTTCATTTGTATTTATGTAAAATTTGGAAAATTAAAACACAAATTCTCATTACCAACAGCGACAAGAGTCGAGAGAAAGTTTCTGATATGTCCTGCCTGAAGTAGCTCCTGAAAGGGAGCGTAGTAACACCGTACACCGACACTGTAACAATTGTAAGGAGATAAAATTTCAACCTTGCTAGCAACGCTCATTTGCAAGAGTTGATTAGTGGTCAAAGAAATAATGCTCTAATAGTTGTAAGGTTTCTCTTGAGGAGGTTCTGGTGACTCTATATCAGCTCCCATGCACTGTGTACAGCCCACGCATGACCGAAGACGCCGATATTGAAGGCTTGAGTAGTTTGCATCTTGCATGCCAAGAAACCACCGAATAATGTGATGTCTGCCTCTCCCAGAGCTCACACGAATGACAACTTTTTCCAGCTACAGCTGCAAAACCCACCCATTCAGGGTAAGTAAGTGCAGCTCACGCAGCTCAAGCACAGCAGAAAAGCCTCAGCCAACCAATAGAAATTCAACAGTTATTGATCTACAAAAATGTGCATATCCTGAAAGCAGCTCTTGTAAGTCAAAATGTTAACTAACAATCCACTGAGGAGGAATTGGAACAATTAGCTATAAATCCGGGATAGATTCTGCACGGATGAACTGTTTAAGGATGGCCTTTTCCTCATCAGTTTGCCTTTTCTCCTCATGGTTCTTGGGTTTCACTTTCCTTTTCTCTTCTAGAATCCATTTGAATAGCTCCCGTTTTTCTTCTTCAGGAATGGGCAGATGAATTTTCACAGGCTCCGTGGCCAAGGACTGAAGAAGGGATTCCTCTGCATAAGTATCCATATTTATTGGTGGAGAAGCAGAAACTTCTTTTGCCGCTTTGCTCTCTTCTACCCCATGGTCAGCAGTTTTAATCTTGTTCCTTCTCCCGGCTTGTGAGAAGATATAAGCTGTAATGTTCAAAGTCGAGAACTTCACAATCTATAGCTATGCTTCGTCTCTACATGTGTATGCAGTGTCTACTCCGATTATTCAACATATAGGGAAGCAAAATCTCAGAAATGCAGTCCACAACAATTAGGAATATATCACTTTCAAGCTACATAGGTTACAAACCTCCGTGTAAAAGGCAAAGATGGTAGAATCAGACAATTTCATTCACGGAACACCCCTCATCTAAGATTCAGGTTTATCCATCAACTCCCTGGAGGGACTGCAACTCAAAAAATTGAAATTTGTCTTTCCAAAGACTGTAGTTTACTCCATAGCAATACACTGATAAGATGACTGCATATTTCCATAATTAGAATCATCATTGGGGTCCCCTGTCGAGCCAGACTAAACATTAGCCAATTCATCTGGATAATTTCTCGATGAGAAGAGGTCATCATTCTTGGTTTTTTGATCTACAAACTTAAAATCAGCTGACACCAGGAAGACACTTTATATCTATATCTGTTAAATACTAAATGAGATGAAGTAAGTATCACGAAGGGAAAGATAGCTGTAAAATAACCAACAATATCCCCAGGCCTTTTACGACAGCTCTAATGATCTCCTCATCATTCACGAAAGCACCTAAATAACTAGACTGTAGTAGCCATGAAGCAGTAATGCTTCCTTCCATTTACCATGCAACCTTCTGAAGTGCCTCGTTATCAAGGCTGTGACAGCAAAACATGAGCATATATGCATTGTTTAAATAGCATTTTCCATTATACCCAAGAAAATCCCCTTACACATTTCTCATCCCAAAATTTCCGAAATGAAATGATTGGAGTCCTCCTAAAACTCGGTCCCTATTAATCAAGAATGGCAATGATGACTCCAAGATAAGAGCAGAGTAAATTGCCATTTTGCAATGAACAAAGGCGCTTTTTTGCATTTAAGCTACTGGCATAAGATGTGAATATTGTGAAAATTATTAAATTAGAAGGAGGAGACAGTAATATGCGATGAAACTTTTATTGATAGAGAAATTCATACAACAGTCAAGAAACTCTATACAAGATTACCCCCACATAGAAAGACACCCTCAAAGCTGAATCCCTTCAAGATACCTCACCAGCTCATCTCTGGAGTTCTTAGACTGAATTCCCTAGTTACTCTCAATGGGTGGAAGGGTTAAGGTATTTATACGAGAAGGAGAGGACATTGAGAAGCGGTTGGTGAAATGAGGGATCCTCGTTCCTTAGTGTTGAACTTAGTAGGTGAAATTAATGGTGTAAATACAATAAGAGGTAAGTTAGGTAAGTTCAAATAAAGCACGGCCAACATCCGTGATACAAAAGCCAAAATCAGAAACCTAAGTAGTAGCAATAACCACCCCTCAAGGCAAAACAAATTGTTCTCAAAATCAGCCTCTTTGTTGTTTTTGGGCACTCAAAGTAGTTCCTACGCAGCAATTCTACACCCTTCAATAAACCCGGAGTAAGGACAAAGTTTCACTAGTTCGCTACTTTGCTAGGTAAGAAAAATCTATAGTAAGGGTCCAATTTCCGTAAGTATAAAACCAGGACTGCAGAAGAATAAGAAAAGAGGAAGGTCTTCCCGCGACGAGTTCTAGAACAACCCGTTGCTAGTGGTGATGCAACAGCCCAAAAAACCTTCACTATTGGAAATGAAAAACCTAAAGTGATTGTCCACAAGGATTTTTCGTGCCGCAAACGCTGCTTCAGATAAGCACAACTTTAACAAACAAAAGGATCAGCTCAGCTAAACCCATCACACAAGCATTTCATCAAACAGGTAATACGCGAAAATCCAGGCCCACGATCGAAAACAGCCTTTTCCGCGCGCAATGTGCGAAAAAGATCGAAACTTCGACATGGGCAACACTTTCCAATGCGAGGAACCGGAAGTTAAAGTGACCCCAACAAGTCAAATGCAATCAGAGACCCCAAACAAGAACGCGGGATTAGCCAGCGTAGAGACAGAGAGAGGAAACAGAGAAGCGAACTGACCGCCGAGGGCGAGGTTTGAAATCAAGAGGAGGCGCCAAATGGGCTTGTAGCGACCTGCGTGCGATGCGGCCGGAGAAGGCGCGTCGAATGGCGGCGAAGGTAGCGGCGGCTGTGGCGGCGGCGGCGGCGGCGGCGGCGGAGGAGTAGGAGGGGACTCCATATGAAAATGGGGGGCTGTCCAAGATTTCAACTTTTTGTCCCTTACTTGCAAGCGCGTGGGATTAACTCGATTCAGACACAATCATCCCATGATTGATTGTAGTTAACAGCTAAACATGGGATTGAGAGTCTGCTACTTTTCTATTAAACAAGAGTTTCTTTTCGAAAAAGAAAAAAGCGTAGTTTTAAATAAAAAAAAAATTCTAACGAATGATGTTGATATAAAATATATATATGAGACAATGTTCGCCATCTTGCCCGATAATTGATACAATATCGTATTGTATATATTAAAGCTACGTTTGATAATCAAAATTTGAGTCCGGATAAGATAACAAAATATCATTTCGAATGTTTAGCGATGCCTTCTAGATCGGATAAACTTGAATATATCCAAATAAAATGTCAAGTTAGAAATCCGCGCTAATGAGTGGGATAGACCCGGGTTGGATAAAAAAGTAAGAAAAAAAAATAACAATTTCCTTCCAACAATGGAGATAGAGTCTGTCGAATAGCCACCACAACAACCTATCACTCTCGACTACCATGCAATCGTCATCGTCTCCGACCAACACTAATCGTCATTGCCATCCATCCAATTGTCTTTCGATGACTGTTGAACCGAACCAGCGTGATGCTTCAATATATGTTGGTCCTGAACGATGGTCACCTGATTTTGCCATGATGCTTCGATGTTCGATCGCATCATCTACTCATATCTAAGACTTTATGCTAACAATCAGAAGATTTCAAAGGAGAAGGAGGAGGATCTTCGGCGAAAACCATCATCACTTAAAATGGTGCTGGTTTCGGCCATGCGAGATTACGTTAGGAGGATGTTGCCCTAGATTTGGAAAGTATTACCTATATGAGCAAGTGAGATTTTCAAATATTTTGAATCCTATCTTGGATTGCACCAAACATAGGAAATGATTTTTTACAATCCAGAGGATATTTGAATGATTTTTTATCCCAACTTATCATATCCTATCCCAATCCAAATCTAGGTGACTAAATGTAGCCTAAGATTAATACCACGAAAAACCATAAAGTGATACACTTGTGATAAATTTATCAAAAACTAATTTTTTATCATAAAAAATCCCAAAACTAGTACGTCTGTGATAAATTTACACTAAAATGATTTTTTGACCATCAAAAGCCCCAAACTAGTATATTTATAACAAATTTACCATCCATTAAATTAAATTAATATCACGAAAAACCACAAATTGGTACGTCTACAACAAATGGATGGTAAAATCCCAAACTCGTACAACCATCAATTACCATATGTCATCCAATTCAGAAATTTGACGGTAAAATTTAACGTAAACTAACGAAGGATAAAATTATCACAGGTGTACCAGTTTTGAGTTTTTTAGTTTGAAGTAAATTTGTCACATGTGTACTAATTTGAGATTTTTCGCGGTATTAACCCTATTTATAATCAAAGTATTCACTTCAAGTATTCTTTAAAAAGCCTATTGTGAAAGAGGCTCCTTTTCAAGATTTTCATATTTAATTGTCTTTAGAGATTGTTTGGTACAATTTTTGTACACAATTGTACTATTTTAGTCCTAAACTTTTAGACGATTTGTTAATTTAGTCATAAAAATTTCTTTGTGTCAATATAGCCTAAACCTTTTGAAAATTTGACAATTCATTCATAAACCTATTATTTGGATATTAAGACAGAAAATTATATTGACAAATTTTTAAAAAGTTTATTACTAAATTAATAAATTATTAAAAGGTTTATGACTAAAGTGGCATAATCAAAAGGTTTAGGACTAAATTGACTAATTGTTAAAAAGTTTATGACTAAATTAGCACAAATAAAAGGTTTATGACTGAATTGGCTTCCGTAAAATAAGTTTAAGACTTTTTTGACAATTTTCCCCGATTTTCTTCATCAGTTGTTTAACAAATGGCCCGAAGGCTGAAATCACATGTTTGCTCCCTTTTTCTAAGTAGAGATATAACAAGATTTCAAGTCTACTCCACGCTTTTTGCGAGTGGTAGAACTAGAATCTATTACATAAGCTTTCACGTACTTTAGATTATGATAGATTAAGTAAGTTCATTAGACTCCAGATCCTCATCGAATACGTGAACTAATCTAATTGAATTATAGCATTCCTCAAACAAGCATTGAGGCATTGCAGAGTACAATATTCAAGGGGCGTATAACCCAAAACTTTGCAAGAACTCCCAAATGATTAAACTCCCTCCAAGCATCTCTATGCTCATGATATGAATCTTTCATTATGCAACATCCTTTATTCACTTCACTTTGATGACCTTACTTTAATAATCTAAGTTCCGATACCATCTTAGTCGCTTTTGGAACCTAAGTAAATTGCAGGCGCAAAACACAATCGACATGAGAAAACCCCAAATCGTCAAAGAAAACTACTGGATTATAATACAAATTAACCTATATTTTCATCCAAAGTGCTCATGTGAGAAGTTTATTTCTTTTAGAAATATTCTTTAGGATTGTAATTGCAGGAGCACTGAACGGTATCGATATTAAATGACTAAATATATTTTAACTTGTTCAATAGTATCTAAAATAATGGAATGAGTGTCACAACGATATAAGATTAAAGTCTCGAAAACTCCAAAAGACCACTAACAATTTTGCTTTCTCAAGTTAATTTTGAAGTGTTGCAACTTTGAAGGCATCGAGGACTTAGAAGCGCCGTCGAACACTCTTGACAGAAGAGCCGCAACATCGTAATGGAAAGTCCAACTAACGTCCAACTGTATTTCAAAAATCAACTTACTGAAATTAGGGCTTCTAGCTCTCCTCGTCTAAAAGTGAAAGATCTGCCATGATAATGGGTTGGCTCATCTCTTAAAAGCTCACAGCCCTGCATGAGAAAAATCAAACTTTGAAAACCCTTATCCATCTTCTTCTCCACAGCCAATGTATCTCTATTCTCGCAGCTTGGGACCATCTGGTTCTGAACTTCTGATGTAACTTTAAACACACCCACACACACAAAGTGCAAAATAAAATTAATATGCAGAAAAAAAGTAAAATCTAGCCAATGCAATGCATGGTCTTCCCCATCTCATGATGAGCATACAATCCTATAGCCTTTCTCTTCCACTTGGGACAACCCTAATTGAAGATTACTGATCAGTGATCAGACTCGAGTACAGACAACGTCTGAGACAATGGGTACTATCTTTTTAGGTGCTTTTCCCTCTGAGGGTTCAGAGCAGGAAAAAAACGAAAAAGCAGTAATGGGCCTGCTTGAATCATCACCATCATGATTGAATGTGATTCCATGGTCCTAGCTGTCTTTGCTAAACTCGTAGTTAGCTATGGAAAATAGACTATAGTATAGAGTACTGTTAGTTTGCTTGTTGCTCGTCTTTCTTGCTTACTGCATCGTCGTGCTCCAGAGATGGCAAGACTAGAAGCCCTAGCTAAAAAATCCAGCCACAAAATTTGAGAAGTGAACAGAAGTCGCAAGCACATCCCAAAATGGAAACTCTTAACTAACAATTACAATTTACATGCTTGTGTATCTTACGTAGTTTTTGTTCATGGTAGACTGTAAATGATCATCTGGTAACATAAGTCATTAGAAGTGTTAAACTTGTCTGCATGTCCTGAAGATGAATACAACAATATCTAGGATCTAAGTTCTAACTACAAGCATAAATATGGCTTATATATGAATAGAACCACCTTGTTAGCAAACTGAGTTCACTTTGTTCTCTACCCATTAGACAGTAAAGTCGTGATTAATTAAGCCTAGGGAGAGTCCTCATATAACAATAAATTTAGAAATGGAAAAACAAGTGCTTAATCCCAATTTATGGACCAGCAAGAAACCACAAAACAAAAAATTCTAACATGCGCTGCGTATGTACACCCAATGCATGTGGACATCAGATTACGTGGATTTCATATATGACCGATCTGATTTAAGAAAACAAATATAGTGAGCAAAAAAATAAGTACAAATAAGGGGGCATAGAATAAGTAGATCTTTTAAATGAATTCTCTTGTTGATAACCTTCAAAACCAACATGTAAACAAACAGGAGATCCATACTTTGGTTATCATCGTGCTGAACTACAACTTCAACACGACAAGACCACATCAATTATTATTATGTCTGATACATTATAATTATTCAGTTCACTAATCCTCATCTGGGTTTGGTTTCCCCCTCCACCTCACCCCCTCCAACCTACTTTGACTCAAACTAAGTAAAACATGTCACTTCCTGATAAGGTCGCTCAAGTACTAAACGAAAATATATGAATCAAACCGTTCTTTAAAAAAAAACTTTTTCTCTTTCTTGCAAACTGATCATTGTCGTCAGTCATCAGCCATGAACGAGTCCATAGGATAAAGCCATGAGCAAGATGGCAGCTTCCTTCTCTTCCTGAGGGAACACTCGCTGGAAAGCTAAATGCTTGCTCAACCTTATGGCAAACTCTTCCAAGCAAAGCTTTCTTCCACTGGCGGATGCATGATTATTATGTGGTTTCGCTTTGCGCTTCATTTTTTATCGGCTCTTGTCCACAACCTGTGGCCCTGCTTGACCTTTTGTTCTTGTGTTGTTTCAACTTGCTCTTTGGAGATGGCATTGTGGCCGGAGGAAGTGCTCCACTTTCTGTGGCGGCGGCAACCGCAGCGGCGGCAGCCATGGCTCGTCTTGCCTTCCTTTGCCGGATTCCGCAAGCATTGCAGAGAGACTGCTCCGAGTTGAGAAATGAAAAATCATGCATTAATTTTTTGAGGTTATATATCGAGCTGAGTTAGGACAAGATAACATGGAAAATTAGTTGAACTCAAGATCACAAAAAAGAACTCGAGTGTAATTATATAATAATTAACTTGACTATAATTAAAATCTTTATGATCTATCTCAAACTCCGAAAAACAAAAGATTCGAGTATTAAAGCTAATTTTGAAATCTATCATGGATATCAAAACTTTTCAGCTCAGTAGAAGCTTTGCTTAAGTTAACTACTGCATCATCTGTGATACTCTTGCGGAATCTACACTCGAGAGCAACTTGAATTCGACAAAATTTAGTTAAAGCTATAATAGTTCATATATCTATATATATACCTTTGGACCTCTTGGCCCGCTCCTCCAAAGTGGAGTTTTGGTGGTGTTACAATCTGAGCAAACCCTAATTGGGTTGGTGTTGTAGGAGAAGCTGTTGCTGCTGCTATCAGTCTCGAGAGAAGATGATGATGGTAATGGCTTGTGATCTTCGACGAACAATTTGTGATCGCCACCAGCTGAAATTGAACCACTAGTCATCATCGGGGTGTTGTCCCGTGATTGTTCATGGTGGTCTGAGCTCATCATCTTCTTCATGATCCTCATCTTGGAAGACATCCACTTGACCGAGTAATACTTGTCCACTTGGTCACTCTCATCTCTCACTCCTCCTCCTTCTTTCTTCCACAAGGTTACGTTGAGTCCATGACCACCATGAGACTCTCCTTGGGAAACGGGCTTGTGATCAACCTGCACATGTGAAGTTTTCTAGATGTCAAAATATGACTTAGAAAAATTTGTAAGTGCGACTATATACAAACATATATGTCTATATGGATATATTTTCATTAGTGGAATTTATGTTTAGTATTTACCTCCTGAGGGTGTTGGAGCTTCTCAAGCTGATGATGATCTTCATATTTGCATGACCCGCCTTGATGATCTTGACCTAATAAGTTGTAGAAGATGGGACTTGGTGATGAGAGAGGGAAGGAAGATGAAGATGAAGCTTCAGATTTCGGTGGGCTAATCAAGAAGAGTTCATGGCTCTGATGATCCTCATTAAGGTCAAGAACAAGGCGCGAAGGCAGTATTATGCGGTAATTAGCTGAACTCATTGAGAGAGATCAAACGGACCAGATCACAAAAAGAAGAAGCAAAAAGTATATGATAAACCTTTTTCAGGCAAAAGTGGAAGGAAATCTGAAGAAGAAGAAGAAGAAGGAAGAAGGGATCAGAGAAAAAGAGAGAGAGAGAGAGAGGGGCGCAAAAAGGGCCTACGTTAAATACTGTTCAGGTTCTTTTAAAGGGGAGACAACAAGAGTGAACCCTACCAAGTCATTCACGTGAGTGCTCTTGTTTCCTGAATGACCCAAGCAGATGTGAAAGAGATAAAAAACACCAGAAGGGGGGTGAAGAAGAAAACTGATCCTATCTTTTCAAGACTCTTATTACCTTCCAAAATAAAAACTATTTTACCCCCACCTCTTTGCAATAATTTAGCTAGTTTGAGTTGATAGGAAGCAAATATAAGCCAAGAAGTAGGAGAACACTAGCTAGCCAGATATTGATTGATGGCCGCGCGAAAGGTACAGAAGAGATGCGTATCCATCAATCGTGACCTGTGGTCAAGGTCATAGTCAGTTTAGGGAGGAGATAAATTAAGATGGCGTGGTTTAGAATCTTTGCAGAAGATAATTTGCAAACACGTTAATCCAAGAGATCAAGTTATCAGGTGGAGAAAGAAAGCGTTCGTAAGATCAACTAAAACAAATCAAAAAACGGGTAAGATCTTTCGTTTGATGTCGTGATTTTACAGTGTTAATTATTAGGGCAAAGTAACTCTATAGAGAAAATAAACTGTAGGATTATGACAATCATGAGAATGGTTAATTATCCCTAAAAAGTATTTCAAAATCAAAACATTCAGTCTAAAGGAACCACCAAAAGCCTATATATAATCTTCCCAAATAAATAATAAATAAATAAATAATGTTTTTTCCTAACCATTGAAAAGACAATAATCAATATTTCGTTTTCCTCCGCCAGAGGAAGATCCCAAAAGACATTAATTATTTATATTGGCATGAACTGGTGGTCAATGTTTTATAAAAGGAATATTTGAGGTAGACGAGAGAAGAGACAGATCAGAATTGCATGGAATGTCTTGCCTCTTCCCATAATATTGCCAAATTCTATTCGATGCTTTGTGCAGGCAAGAGACGAGTGATGCACACACCCTTTTCTTTCACCGTTTCATATTTATATATAATTTCTTTTAGGATTTCAAATTCTATTCAATGCTATAAAATTTATGAATCGCCGTGGCAAATGAGTGGAATAATAGAAAATTGAACATTTTTTTAACCTAATTAGCTGCGATTATATCGATTTTCCGTCATCATTGAAAAGGCAAAAAAAAAAAAAGCTCACTCTTCTCGCACTAATTAATCCTGTCATTTGACACGTAGCTCATTATACCTCCAATGAAAAACACAAAAAGATAAAATAAAATAAAAACAAATTTGTCGAATGAAAGGAGAAGGGAAATATAATATTACCCAAAAGAGAAATGTACGAAAAGCAGCATGTTCTTGCATGCAAAACCGGTGTTGTTCTTTGGGGAAATTGTTTCTTTAAGATTTTGTCTATAATGTATAATAAGATCAACCTCAGCTGGTGAAGTGAATGACAAACGTCTGCAGAGATCTATTTTGCTGAGCAGCTCACATGAAATGACAATGATTGCTTTCATCTGTTGAAACATTATTGCGCTCTCTCTCTCTCTCTCTCTCTCTCTCTGAAGCTGTTATATTCCAGAGTTAAAATTAGGGTTAGTCTTCACAATTTTGTACTGTTTTTAGATTCTTCTAAATAAAACCCCTCTCTCTCTGCATACTGTACTTTTAGTCTTCACGTTTTTTTACTGTTTTGAAATTCTTCTAAAGTTTATTCTGTACAATGAAGTCTCTTAGCCTACTTAACATGACATTCTCCTTACAATTGCCGAAGAGGTTAAAGCGACCATCGTCGGCCACCGGCAAGCTCCATGCACACTCACCAGTGAGCGTAGAGGACAATGATGTCCCCTTTGGATTTTCCTCCCTTGCTTGGACAGACAAGGGTTTGATCAATCCTTCTCTTGCAGCATGGCGAGCGTCGAATCCTACCCTTGCTTGGCGAGGTGTATGGGGCATCGATAGAGTCTAGGTGCGATTGCCCAACCGCACCTATCTCCTCTTCCTCTATTCTTTCTGTCATTTATTGATTTTTTTCATTTAACATCATATGTGTAACTGTGACCACGTTGACAATATTGCATCAGCAAATTGTAATTGTAAACCATTTGATTGAATCAATTGAAAGAGTTAGATGATTCAATTTCACAAAATAAGAGCAGGTGAGTGCAAATTATGCTTTGACCGTTGGTCACCTGAGGACTTAAGGTTTTATTTTGGTCAATTTAGGACTTGACACATTTTAAAAGAGCCCCAATCATGTCTTGCGATCGCCGCTTCTGGAATTCAAGCTGCGGAAATCTGACATGGTTCCGATGTGGAATATTTGGGCTGAATACAACAGGCGGGAAGCTCAAAGACTTAATTTGGAGTTTTCTTAAAACCTTAGGTCCCCGATTGATCAATGGCCAAAATCTTTAGTTCTGAATCTGCACTAATCCGGAAGAAAAGTTAGAAAGAGTGCAGACTGAATATGAGATGATACGGTAGGATTACCTTACTTTTATGTATAATCAAGTTGGGTCTCATCAAAAACTTAAAAGTAGTGAAAAAGTGGGTTGCTCATCAAAACCTTGATGGTATGAAAATAGGCGAAAGCGACCTCATGTATGGTACCCAAGACCAACACAAATCGAACTAATACACGCGCCTCCTTCCTAACAAAAGCAATCGATGTCAACATACGTACCGAAACCGAAACGAAAATATCCGGAGGCCACAGACAACATAACCCATAATCAACCCATTGAAGGGTGCTTTTATCTGGAAAAATAGAAGGAAGAAAGGCCCGGAATCAACAGGACACGTGAACCTAACGAGATGACATTCTAGAAACACAAACGCAATTATAAGCAGGAGAATATATCGTCATTTATTACGATGAAGGAGTAGGCTACGTATGCGGTTCAAGGATCACAAGCACCAAGCGAACAAGTTGGATGTGGAGGTGGGGTTTTCTCTTTGCATGATTTCTGTGGATTGGAAATCGAGGGTGAATCCAAATCTGGTGTAGTTTTCAAACGGTGCTTGCATATCGTGAGGCCATGGCCCCTTTTGTGCCACCTGACACTGTCTCAATTGCCCACAGGCCCCATCTCTCTCTCTCTCTCTCTCTCTCTCTCTCTCTCTCTCTCTCTCTCTCTCTCTCTCATTAATTAGATAATTAGGGATATTCGGTTTTTGGCTAACATTACGTTAAGCTATGATTGTATGATTATATTTGGACAAGCAAATGTTCGGTTGACGAAACGAGGGTACTTCAAAGAAATTAGGGAAAATTGTTCAAAAGTCATAAAATTATTGTATGGAGGTCAATTCAGTATTAAATCTTTTAATTGTGCCAACGTAGTCCCAAACCTTTTGATAATTTACTAATTTAGTCGTAAATCTTTCAATTGTGCAAATTTCTTCCTAAACATTTTGATGATTTGCCAATTCAATCTCGAACCTTTTGATAATTTGCCAATATGGCCTTCCGGCCAAATATCCAAATAATATGCTTATGACTAAATTGACATAATTGAAAAGTTTATAACTAAATTGGCTACAGTGCAATAGGTTGAAGGCTTTTTGGGCAAATATCCTAAGAAATTAAGACGATTAATCCATATTACATCAATTAGTCACTGAAATTAGGCGTTTAATCATGATGATTTCTCATCAACACTCGTCGACTAGAGCGCATTCAAGTGATATGCCTCGCTCTTTGTCTTCAAATTAATTTTCCGCACTTTCACGTGTTTAGTTTGTTGAAAATGATTAATCAACAGAAAAACTATTTACAGTCAAAGAAAATACGCAAACTTAAAGTGAAGAAAATGAATTCCCCACGAAAACCATTTTTCTTTATCATGAAATAGTGGCTGAAGCAAACCCTAGATTTGATTGTCCTTGATTAATGTACCTAGGGCATTTTACACATGTATTTTGTGTGATTCAAAGTGTTAAGTATTCCACATCCTTCGTGTGTGTATAATTGCGCTAAGCACATATAGTCTTCCTCCATCCGTCTAATTAGTTATACTTTTGAAATCAAGATTTCCAACCCAAAAATTGCAATCCCTGTGATGGGTCCATCATTCAGATCTCTCTCTCTCTAACCAAGACCTCCCAATGTAAAGCCTGTTCACATGCATTATAATCATTAACATGAGCCTTCGGACAAAGGTTGAATATACGATTTGTTTTCATAATTCAGGAGAGCACAAGCTCAAAGCCCAGCTATACAGAGGATCATAGAAGATTCACTAGCCGTGTGGACTTGTTAAATTTGTTAGATTTTATATAGCCACAGCCAATTGCTCTAAAAGCCGAAGCTATTAGACCCTCACGCTTAATCTGATCTTTTTCCTTGGTATTAAGCTTGGACATATTAAATTGGGGAGGCAAATGGGGTTTGGAAAGATTTGAACTCAAGACTTCCTGCTTTGATACCATGTTAAATTTTGTGGAATCACAGCCAATTGCTCTAAAAATTTAAGCTGTTAGATGAAAGTATGATTTAATAGTTAATTATTTTAACAAAATTTAGGATGTAACTTACCGACTTGTGATTTTCATGATTTGTATGTATGAAAGAACCTCATGCCTCAGCAACACCGCCAAACCCGACAGCCAAAATATCCTAGGGTTAATACCACGAAAAATTCTAAACTGGTACACTTGTAACAATTTTACCTCGAACTATTTTTTTTACCACAAAAACCCCAAATTGATACATCTGTGACAAATTTACCCCGAACTATTTTTTTTACCACAAAAAATCCCAAACTGGTATACTTGTGATAATTTTACCTCGAACTATTTCTTTGATCACAAAAAATCCTACACTGGTACACCTGTGATAATTTTATCCCCGAACTAATTTTTTGATCACTAAAAACCCCAAACTGGTACATTTGTGACAAATTTACCCTCTGTTGGTGTCCGTTAAATTATATTAATATCACAAAAATCATAGATTGGTAAACTTGTGACAAACAGAGGGGTAAAACCCAAAATCGGTACACATGTTAATTACCATGTGTTATTAAACTTCGCAATTTGATAGTAAAATTTAACGGAAACTAACGGAGGGTAAATTTGTCACAGATATACCAATTTAGGATTTTTGATGGCTAAAAAATTAGTTTGGGGGTAAAATTGTCACAGATATACCAGTATGGGATTTTTTATGGTAAAAAAAATAGTTTGGGATAAAATTGTCACATGTGTATCAGTTTAGGGTTTTTTGTGTTAAAAAAATAATTTTGGGTAAATTTATCACAGGTGTACCAATTTGAGATTTTTCATGGTATTAACCCAATATCCTATTAGCCGAATGATCAACACACATTCTCTGTCTCTCATCCATATGGGCAAAAGACTGGACACAACCAGTAAAGGGGTGCATGGGGAGGTGGACACCGGACGTACGTGGAACACCTGAGAATCGATCGGGATCATGTACACACCCTTCAGGGATGTGGAATGGGGACACAGCGTGGGGGGGACGATGGTCTTCTGCGCGTGTGCGCACGTAAAAAGAGAACAAATGATCTGAGTGCACTGACCAATCCGGAACTTTTAGGCTCACTCGCTTGCTTTTCACCTTGACCGTTAGCGACAACCCACGGAGGAACACAATTATTTCTTGTGGTCCTGAGCGTACATGGCCTTCTTTTGGACTCTTGTCGTGCGATGTCGTTATGGGGTCATGGTCTGGTTCATATGTGTTTGCTCTGCATCATTTAAATTCGAAGGGTTCAGGTTGAGATAATGCAAGTACGCAGTGCACTCTTGTCTTGTCTTGTCTTCGAGGCCAGCTAGGGCATCCCGAGGGTCGTGTTAGCGATTAAGGACCACATGAGTGTGTGGATCAGCCTCATGACGCCACGGAAGCAAATTCAGCGCGATTCTAGAACAATAGGAAATCCAGTAACATGAGTGGAAATTAAACTTGCGAACATACAAATTCACATGATAGAGCGGAGAAATGTTCTGATTATATACGGAATAATGATGAAGAATATTATATATCTTCTTCATGAAAAAAAAAAAAAAGAGTTCTTCTGCTGCATAGTTGGGCGAGGGCTACGAGTCCTCCCCAGTGGCTGGCGAGGGCTTGCAGCTCTTGCTCAGAGCTTTACAAAGGCCCACTACCCTCGCAGCGGCTAAGGTGAGCATGATTTCAAGGTAAAACCTGGAACCGGAAAACCAGACTGGTGGGAACATGTCTGGTTCAAGGTTCCAAGGTATACAGGGTAGATTTAAGATTTCAAAAATTGGGGAATATATTTCGATAGGTAGATTCCAAGTTCATGGTGGATGGAACCTTAAACAAGTTTTTATGTTTTTCTTGGTCTATGTCTTCACACGATTCTGCGGTATTACATGGTGTCCGATGATAAGTATATAATCTGAAACCACTAGTCTGAGCTTATATTTTATGACCGAGACTTCCACTTTATTAATGTTTCATATTTTTCACGCCTAGTAGCAGCTAGCGAGGACCGCAAGTCCTCGCTCAAATTAGGGCGAGGGTCGTGGCCCTCGCCCACGGTTTGTGATGGCTCACAAGCCTTTGCCTAGTGGTCGGCAAGGGTTGCTGGGCCTCAACTGTTGGCCAATGGCCCCCTACCAACCTTAACAATTAAAAAAAAGAAAAAAAAGTAAAGGAGGAAAAAGAAAATGAATAAAATAAAATAAAAGATAAAATATTAAAAATTATTTAAATCATCAACATCAATGCCGGTCGTATCGACGTGTAAAACGACTAGCGTCTATGTCATCAATCTCCAACTAAAATTCAGTCAAATGGACTTAATTGGCAAAACGTGAAAATGTTTAGGACCAATTAGTACAATTAAAAGGTTTAAGACTGAATTGGCAGAAATGTAATGAGTTTAGAACTTTTTGGACAATTTTCTAATATATGAAATTGCTAGAGAATTAAAAAACTAGGTGAAACTAAGCAGATATAACAGGTGCAAATTGGAATAGAAAAGTACTATGGAGCCATATGAAAACGATGGATTAATTTTGAGACCGTAAATCGGATTGTCACTTTGGAGGAGTTCTCCGAATTGATATCACCGACCCTATAAACTATTCTTGGATAGAAAGTTTTTACGTATTTTCCGAAAGGTTGTGCGAACCCTTGTCACAAGGCACCTTCTGCATTTCTGCTTGCTCGAACGCTTCAAAAACTCTTCATTAGTCACATATGCGCATCGAAACATAAAGGCACCGCAGCTTCCTCGGTTGGTCTGGCCATATATAGATTGTCTTCATTAGTCATGTACCCGTCAAGTGCAAACAATGTCATGTTTGGTCCGGCCATATATAGATTTCCGGCTCTAGATGGCGCCGCAGCTTCTTCACTTGGGCCCGCTGCCTCCACTCATCTTTTTTCTTCTTCTTTTTTTTTTGTATAAGTGTTGTTTTTCTTGAGAGATATTAACATGTTTTGCTATTTTTTATGGTTTGACCCAACTAAAAAACTGCCAACCCACTGAAACGTTGACCCATGTTAAGTCTTGTTTTGGTACGGGACTTTGCTTGGAGTTCGGGACGATCTTCAACATTTCATGCATTTATGCAGATATGAAAATAACAAAATAATATTTGATTAATGATATTTAGGTCTTATAGATTTGTTAAGGCATCCACTGTTAAAACGTTTTAGCTTCGTTCCTGGCGGTCTTTCCTAGTTTTGATACATGCATATGATATGTATCCACTGTTAGAATATTTTAATGCAATCGTGGAGAAAGGTGCTAAAAAAGTCCTAAACCTATTGATCGGTACTAATTCGGTCCTAAATATATATTAATTGGACCAGTTTTGTCCACCACCCTTTGTATTTGTGTCAATTGAGTTCATCCGGTCAATTTTAGCCCGGAAATTGTTAACATGAATATGATTGACGCTAAAGTGGATAAATTTTAATATTTTTAAATTTTTTTTCTTTTGTTTTCATTGTGGCCAACGACCAAGCCCTTGCCTCTTGCCAACCCCACAGGCAAGGGCTTGGCCTTGCAAGGGTCGAGCCCTTGCCAAAGGCCGCGAGGGAAGTCTACAGGGATGTTGGAAACTTGTTGGACTTCCGCCGAAAACTCTATGGCGGATGTTGGAAAACCTGCAAAGGAGCCAAGCATGATGGAGCTCTGTGGGTATTACTGGATTTTGCAAACAAGTTGGTACCATCGGCATTGGATATCAGGGTGCCCTCGCGGCCTTTGGTAAGGAGTCAACCCTCATAACCGGGCAAGGGCCACCCTCGCCCAGTCATCGGCGAATCTCACTAGCCACAATGAAAAAAAAATAAAAAAAATAATAACAATTTATAAAAAAAAAAAAGTTCAAATTTTGTCCTCCTCACTGCTGGTTGTGCCACGTGGACGGCCGTCTCCATATCAGTGATTTCCAATCAAAATTGACAGGATGAACTCGATTGGCACAAACGCAAAAGGTCGAGAACTAAATTTATCAATTGAAAGGTTTAAGACTTTTTTGGTACTTTCCCCTGCAATTATGTCTCCATTTTATCATTTTAGGGTTTTAAATGCGCGCCATAAGCAAAATTTGAATAAGTTGAATATGCACTCCCATTATTATTTATTATACATACTATGCAAAAGAAGTGTTACAAAAAAATCTTCTATTTGGGGAAATTGCATTCATTTCTCCAAACAAATTGGGTGGACAGCCGCAGATTCTAAGTAAATACAAAAAAAAAAAAAAAAAAAAAAGAAAAGAACAGGCCTAAGCAGAGGGCTTGTTTTCTGAATAGCTAGGGGATGAGATAGATCTACTTGGACTTCATATGTTTGAAAGTGGTATACAATGTCTAAAGTTGTTAATAGGGCTGCTTTAAATTTACAACGGCACCTATCTTTGCCAGCATAAGATTAAGGTCCCGGAAAGCTCGTACGAAGTCGCAGCTAGCATCTGCAACCGACGTTTCCTAAAAGTTGGCTTCAGAGTTTCCGGTATTCAAAACTATTTGTGAATTTTAGAAGCGTTATCAACTCGCCAAACACTTCCAAAAGAGTGAAAAACATCTCTTAAAATGAACTCTTTGCATATCTAGTCAAAGAGGGACTAGAAGAACCATGAAGGGACCGCGGAAGCAATCGCTAAATCACATGAACCACGACGAGAATGGTTGTATTTCTGTGTGCTGTCCATGCGTTGGTTTAGGCTTTAGCAAGATGCAAACTCCAGTCGTTTGGGGCAATTTTCCAAAGTGTGTTTTTGTACATTGACGGGGTTCTCAGAAGGGGAGCAACCTCGGCCCATTAAGGATCGTTTGGGACTAATTTGGGCCTCCAAGTCTTCATCCTCAGGAAGAGAGCTAGCTAGCCTTTCAATTCGAAGTGATAGTTACTAGGACTTTGCATTCGATCGTACACTCTAGTGGGCCCTTTAGGGTTTCTTGGCTGACAAGTCGTCCCCCTCAGATAGCAACAAAGGCACTTTGAGAGGGAAAATTCGAGCCAAGCAAAAGATGATAGCGGGACGAATTGAGTACATCACGAGTCGCGCTCGACAGGTAGTTTTCGTTCAGGCTATCTTTTCATTCATGGACAGTTAACTGAGTATGATTAAGGTCTAGAGGATATGTGAGACTAACTCATGAACGGACGGAATGGAAGAGCTGTTTTTTCTTTTTTTCATTGTGGCCAGCAAGGGTTGTACTCGTCAGAATCTGGCGAGGGCTCGACCCTCATGGCCTAAGCTAGGGCTTGGCAGCCCTCGTCCACTGCTGGCAATGGCTTGGGTGAGGACCGCGAACCTTGTCCGTTGCCGCCAGTAGTTGACAAGGGCTCGTTGGCCCTCGCTCGGTGTCCACAATGGAAAAAAATAATAATAAGTCAAAAAATTCAGAAAAAAATATTAAAAAATTATTAAACTTGTCCGCGTTAGCGCCGGCCATGTCACGTAGGAATGCTAGCATTCATGTTAGCAATTTCAGGCTAAAATTGACCGGATGGACTCACTTAATTAATACAAATACAAAAAGTTTTTAACTAAGTTGGTCAAATCGAAAGATTTAAGACTAAATTGATACCAATACGACAGATTCGGGACCTTTTTGATACTTTTCCCAACAATTAGATAACACAGCTCATGTGTCCCGAGTCGATCCACATCGTTGTCACATTGAGCATAGCAATGAAGGTTAACACCATGAGATGCAGCCGCAGTTCTCCTGGAGAATAAGCGTACATGAATCGTCGTCCCTTCTGTGTCAAGCTCATCCTCTTATGCGCATAATCTTTTGTTGTTGGAGAGATAAGGAATCAGTCCGAACGGGTGACTAGGAACGATTTGAGCTGTCTGGTTTTTCTGTTCTTATCCTTTTTGAAAAGATGGAGAAGTTCGCAAGCAATGGCAAATCATTCAAAGCAAACCGTTGCTGACTAACTCATCCAATCCGATAACCGCCATGCATGTCGCTTTCTGCAAACCTCTGATGGGCAGATCAGATGGGGACTGTGATCTTCGTTTGGGCTGATGGATGTGCCACGTTTTTTGCCCCCACAGACCAACTTGGATGTTTTTTAGATTCGTTTTGCCTTGGCAAGTTCGTGTTTAGGTCGGCTTTCACGTACCGGACTAAATCCACCTCTTGTGGGGACTGAAAGATTTGCGATGAATGTTTCCTCGAAGCTTGACCCCATGCTATCTGATCAAGTATCGATCGAATTTAAGACTTCACACTTCTCGAATATTTTACATTAGAGATGTGTATATATCTAGGAGATTCTACGTATCTTCTTTGAAGATTCATATCAACGAGGAATATGCACAATCAAGAGAAATATCGGCATAAAACTTAAAGGATACGGAGAATTATTGAAAGATACGTAGGATTTCCTAAATATTTCTTAAACATTTCAAATTATAGTTCTTTTTAATATTTTAAATGTTGGCAAAGAAAAAGAGCACTTGGAAAGTTGGTCTAGTAGGAAACCCTTACTTTATTTTTCTGAGACATAAATCTTCTCAATTTACAAAGCAAATTACAGTTTTGATATAACCGAATTCAAAACTGTTTTTTTTTTTTCATATCAACTGGCACATCTCATCGACCACTTATTTCCTTGTTGATGTGTCGTGAGTCCTTTTGTCTGAGAACAAGACGATAAGTTCTTTCGAAAACAACGTGGGTATCTCAATTAGCAATATCTAAAGATTCTGTTTGTTTCGCAAGAATTAAATAATTTAAAAAATATTTTCGTAAAAATATTAGTTTATATCGGTTGACATAATTAGTTATCGAAAAATAATTTCATTATCAATATATTAATTTATGTCTCAAAATTTTCGTGAATATTTTTTGTTTATCCATTTTTGTTTGCGTTACAAACAATTGTCCTTAGAAAAATATTTTCCAAATCACTCATTTTTCGAAAAAGAAACGGATGGCTCGAACTATACTTTCTAGTATTCACATTGTTGGGCCGTCTGAATACCATTTTTTTTGTCATTGATCCAAGAGAATCGTGAGCTTTATGTCGTTCAATCCACCGTTACCAATATAACAACTCTCTTCAGCAGCCAGAGCTCATAAGTATGGAAGATAAGATGAACCATTTGTCCTTTGGTGGTTGGGGAAGATATTACTTCTTTTTTTTTTTTTGCATAGATTGATATTGACATGGGTTTGGTCTCAATGTCAACAAACAAAAGCAATGTTGAGTATGATGTAGGAAGGCTTTTGAGTTAGAGAAAATATACTTTTTTACCACCAAGATGATTGACCCATGTGTGTGTTATTCTCAAGTTATTTCGAGAAGTCTTTAGTCCGAGGTTATGTTCCCATTCGTCATCAATCGCGAGAAATCTCGGTTCAACAATAAAGGATACCCGAACTCGGGAAGCCTCCGATTTTGCGTTGCACTTATATTGTGGTGGGGTTATTGTAACGAGCATGTCCTTCTGGGCAGTGGTTATGGCTGAGTTCGGGCATTTTATAAGTGGCATAAAATTCCAATTGTGAGACCCAAGGGTTGTCAATGTTGATCGTTCAATCTTCCCTATTCAAGCAACATAAGCGTAAGATATAATAGCCATATATACTGTGATGATGAGATATCACCAAATCAGTCAATTGTCTGTTTGGCAGACACCGGCCTCATGTATTTCACTACGCGTGCCAGGATACTTGTTGGGTATACGAATTAAGCAATATTTGAATAACCCTCCCCACGAGTTGGCATAGTTTGTTATGGATATCGAGGGATTCCCAACTCGAAAACTAAAAGTAATTCATTCTGATCTTATTAACCCTCACCTTAACCAGTTCATAGCATCTGCAAAGTGTTTTGTAGGCCTCAAGCTAACCAGATCTCCGTGCTCGCGCCCTCAAATTATAAAAAGAGAAAAAAGGGACATTTCAGTGAATTTCGTGTAGATCTTAAATGCACTTTGTGAAGTTCTCGAATATGAAAGTTTGTAATCCATCCTCTTGATATATTCATTAATGTTCTAAAGATCGAATATTACTTTTCAAGTAAGGCCAACAAATGTCTTTAGCATAATCATTACCATGATCCTAACTAAAGTATGGTGATACTACAAAGAAGGAGCCAGCTTCTCTCTCCTTAAGAGAAGAACGAATGTTTCTTCAGTTGGGAAACTGGTTGGTGGGCAAGTGCAATGAGAAGTGCAGCAATTTGCCAATGGGTCACCAAAACTTATCTCTTATGGACCTTTTGGGGGATGTTTAATGTAATTGGTGGCTAAGTGGTTGAACCAAAACCAATGCCCATCAGCTTCAATGTCAACAGAGAAAACTGCTGTTTACTGACCATAGAACTACTCCAAGATAAGCAAACTTTGAAGAGGCTCATCTGCTGACAGGTCAAAAGTCAAAAACCCTCCACTGAGCAATATTGTTAATTAAGAAATCTTGGAGTTCGTTAAGGCTTCTATTAAGGAACCTAATTCCCATTATGAAAGCACTAATCAATGAGGCAATGATGGTGTCATTCACTAGACAAAACTTCCCCATGAATGCTATCGTTCATTAAACAAAAAGTTTAAATTTGGGACAGGTACCACGTAGTAGCATGACACGTTTTTTAGTCACCATTGCCATCATCAGAAGCTGACCAATTTTCACTTTTGAATGCGACTAATAAGATGCTAATTGATGAGCTTCTAGTAGGGGGGAAATCGGGTAGGCTAATGACGAGAGATTCAGCATCAATTTCCTTGTTTGTCCGTACCGCGACATTATGGGCACGACGATTAAAAAAAAAAAGAACCAGTCGGATACGGGTCGTTATCCTCGTGGTTTGTCAATCATCAGTTACGGTCGATTCCTAAAGAATTATCAAAACATTTTACTTTCTCTCGTTTCGATAGATTATATTCGTATTCTTACAATAGCATTCTTGAAAAGAGAGTTTATTTCTCTTTGATGTCACTTATTAAATATATTTTCAAGGAAACGGAAATTTTAAAAAAATTATTAATATTAAACCAATAGCCCTCTCAAACAAGGGTGTAGCTAAACCTTTTTTTTTAATTTTTAATTTTATTTTTCAATGACAAGTGTAGCTAACCATGTTTTGTTTTTGCCTTATCCAACCGTCACCATGTTGGCCCCATCGATTGGCCATGAGTCATTCTATAATTTTTTTTATCCAATTAAACATCTGTATCCGTACGCCACCGAAAACGTTGAAAGCCGGCCAACTTCATGTGGAAGTAACCCATATTTTGTCTGGAGAATCTATTCTTTCACATGAAATAGTAAAAATGAGTTTAAAAAATTTCAAATAATTTTACAAAATCGGCCAAACTCAGACTTTCACTATTTTCTTTTTTTCTGAAAGACGTAGCATGGCCGGCCAATTTTTATCTTTTTATTTTTTTTTATACTCCGTCTTGAAAGTAGAAACCTCACGCCCTCATTTCAAAAAGGAAAAGAAGAGATAAATAAAAATGTTGAAGCAATGATATAGAAAACAAAAGTTTCGTACGTTGATATCAAGCCCGAGTTGTTGGGAACAGTTAGCTGCTCGTGACGGTGCATGTTATTTTTAGGGTTTCGATCGATGATGATGCTTCGATACTCGTTGCAATGAACTTGATTTTGTCTCTGTCGCATGGTAACGATCGGTCACCAAAACACAAATCCTTCTTTTTTTATAAATCCAATAAGAGGAAAAATGAGGTCGAAAATGACATTCTGTGGGTCCAAATTGGAGAAATAGTCACGCCTAAAGAAGAGGGGGGCAATGGGGGTTTTTGAAAAAAAAATGGCACAAAAATTATTAAATAGGCTGATCCACACCAGCATATGTCGAATTGTATTAGGTGCATTTAATTAATATGATGGTGATCTATACACGTCTCCGCACCCAGAAGAATGGAGTCAATCTAGTCGGGTATACAAAATTGAGGAAAATTGTCCAATTAGTCCTAAACATTTTGTACGGATGTTAATTCAGTTCTTTTTTCAAATTTACTCCGAAACCTGTATGAAATTATAATATAATCATCCCAACCAATTTTTATCGGAAATAGCTAACATGGTGGTCCAGTTATCGTTGGTCGTCCTACTTGCCATGTTGCCATATCAACAATTTTCGGCGAAAATTAGTCGGAATGACTATATTGGAAAAAAAAAAACTTACAAAACATGAATTGCTTCGCCAAAACTTTATTCATTGATGGTTGCTCGATCGGATTTCTATTTCGCTATTATTGTTAGAGCCGAGATCAGATAGTATTGCGAGTCAAATTGCACAAACTTTGTGCCACGGGTTAAATTTCAATCTTCTTCTAAAAGTTTTCAGCCATATCTCATCGGTTCAACATTAGCCAAACTTTGCCACTTTTAGGTTACTTATACGGATGAAAATTTTAAAAGGGCCAATCACGAAATAGTTAGGCAATCTTTCAACTAATGAATTATTGCACTTAAATTAATTGTGAGCTGGAGAAGAATTTGGATTTGGATTAGATCGATAGCCAATCAAGAAGTCACTTTCATCAATACGTGGCCCCCGCATCCATTCCAATATACATTTTGGCCATTTTGCATGGATTCGGTAGAGCGTGATGTCGTTCTCTTTTGCATGAGGACATCAAGGGAGGAATTGCTCAACATCAATTGATTTCATTGCATGAAAACAACAATTGACGTGAGAAAGATAGGTTCGATGCCACCATGTCCCCCGTCCAAATTCATCAGTCGGGCATCGAAGTTTGATCGGCCCGAAAGCAACTGAAAAGCCGACCGCTCGCCCTTCCGAATTCATCTTGCATCCCTGTGATGATCTCTACGTTACAAATTACTAAATTGTTTCGCGAATACATTTACGATTGTACGAATACGTGGAGAAAATGGGGCGATGCATGTGATGATAGTACTGAGTGGTGATTGGACTTCAATGAAAATGAAAATTAGAAGCTTTTGAAGAAAAGCAACGTCCAATCGACCGGCCTTTCCGAGTGGATTTTGCGTGAGGTTTTTGAACTTCGCGGTCTTAGGTGGACCCAAGCGCCAACAAAGGCGATAGACTTTGCTGCAGATGGCGCCCTTCCTTTCTTTTCTCTTCTTTTTGTTTTATAATAACACTTTTCTATTTTCGAAGGAAAAAAAAAACAATAAATTCGGTTTTTCTCATTGTGATCTTTGAGATTTTAAACATTCCGTTACGATTAGGAATGAACGTCAACTCAAGTAAGGACAGGAACCAGCTGAACCGGGTAGATTTTCTACGGGCAGAAATAGTTTCCCATTTCAAGTTGGTTCCACGGTAGATTGATCTCGAAACTGCTTTGGTACTGTTTGGAAAAGCCAAGGAAAAATATAATTTGACTTGAATTTGCAAAGAAACATATTAAATATGTTGTTCGACTTTAACTACTTTAATCATTTCCCATCCGTGGTATAGTCAATACTCTCGAAAAGCTCGCTCTTACCCGAATCCAAAATTCGGGAAACTTATTGGGTCCGGGTAGGCTCGTCTTCGTTTTTGAGTCCAAAACCACGGGATTTAGCTTCTAATACTGCTGAACAATTAGTATTACCATGTTCCTATTCTTCATTCCATTCAAAACCCAGAGGAAATTTAGGATACCTTGGTGAAGAAAATAGTTAGGTAACATTAAACATTATCTCTTGAATATTTTTTAGTACTGTTTTTTTGTATTTTCTTACCGAAAAGTAAAGGTGGTTTTAGAACGATAGACCAAAGAATCGCCAAAGCCAATCCAATTTTCACGTGAATCAAAGGTTTTTGACTCTCCACGACACTACAAACGTCCGGAAAAGTAAAATAGAAACAGAGGCATAAAAATGAAAAATAAAAAAAATTCACGAGAAATTACTTTCCACACGGCCGAACACGAGCTGCTCGGGGCCCGCTTTTCCGCCGGCGTGGACTAGATGAACGTCCTTTTAAATGGCCGACGATGAGATCGGATTTTATTTAATTTGTGCTGTTTAATTAGGAATTAGGGTGATGAGAGAGTATTTGTTTTAATCATTTCATGGTTTTTGGATATCGTAATTGTACAATATTATATAATGCATGATTATTGCCAACAAGAGAATTATAAATTAGAAATTGGATGAGCTTTTTTTTAATTTTAAACGATTTAATTATTTTTTTTTTCGTACGTGCTTTGGCCGCATGGCAATTGACGAGAGAGCAACAGCCTCCTAACCCCTTTTTGGAACCAACGATATTCTAATCTTCGCACAACTTATTGTAATTTTTTTTCAACGACACAGATGTTGACCGATTAATAAATAAGTTAATAATTAATAAATGGAAAGCAAAAAGCTAGCCTATTGACACACCAAACAGCTTGTAAACGAGATAAGAATTGAAAATGATTTTTTTATCAGGTGCAAAAATGAATGTCATTCGCTGTTGTATCTGCCTAAACCTAACCAAGCAAAGACGCGCGGGACTTTCGCGATAATTATCGTCTTCTTTACCTTAATATTTGCACAACAAAAACACTGGACTGTTTTCGGGCATGAAAAGTGCTGCACCGACCTGTCGGATTTCCCGAACTTGACTATAATGCTGTTTTCCATGGCGTTGCAGTCGGATCGCATCACGGGTCAAATTAGCGAAGCGGTTGTATCACGAGTTCAATTACCGCTCTTGTTATCGTCATTTTCAGCCGTATCTCATCGGGTCTCGAGATAAATAGGTTTCCATGCCCATATTGTTCGATTGTAAGATAAAGGGGAACGTTCAAATAATTTTCAAGGGATCTGAAATGCACTCGTGAGGATTCCAAATACGACAGTCCGTAGTTCAATCAGCACGGGATGTTCATCGATGTTTTAAAAGATCGAATATACCAAGGTTGGTAAATGTCTTTAGGATGATCATTAACATGATCCTACCTAATGTAATGTGGTACTTCAAGAGCAAAGCCCAATCAAATGTCAATCTGCTTCAATGTCAAACAGAGAAAGCTGCTGCCTACCGACCACACGTAACGAATCAAAGGCTAAAAAAAATTAGATGGCTTATCTGCTGAAGGGTCAAAAACCCCCCAACTAAGTAATTGTGTTGATCAAGAAACTGGAGTTCGTTAAAGCTTCTGTTGAGGAGGAACCCAATCCCCCTTTCGAAGCACTAATCAAAGAGGCAATGATGGTGTGCTTCGCTGGACAACACCTCCTCGTTTTATAGTTTAGTTCTAATCCCGTTGACAATTTGCCAATTTAGTATTTCCGATCAATTTTGACCAGAAATCGCTGGCGTGACGGTCTAGTCGGCGCTACGCCCGGGGCTGACATGGATAATTTTATATATTTTTTAATTTTATGAACTGTTTTTTTTTTTTTTTTATACGTCAGCGTTAGCCATGTTACGTAAGACGGTTGGCATTGACCAAATCACCAAGTCAGCGGTTTCCGGCAAAAATTAGCTTGAAGGACTAAATTGGCAAATCATCAAAAAGTTTAGGACTAAATTGATATAATTAAAAGATGTAGGACTAAATTGACAAGTTATTAAAAAGTTTAGGACTAATTTGATACAATTGAAAGGCACAATCAAAAGGTTTATGACTGAATTGGCTGCGGTACAATAGGTTTAAAACTTTATGGATAAATTTCTCCACATTACGGGCATGACGATTGAGAAAACCGGTCGAATAAGGGTCGTTCTTGTCACGACTCGCTCGCACTTATCCGCGTCAACAGAAGGAGAGATTCGTCGGCCATTAGTCAAGATCGATCTCTAAGAATCATCAAAAGCCTTTCATGTTCCGTCCCGTTTTGGGAACGAGAACGGCTCGCAAATCACTTGGGAGTTTGATTGGGATTGGATTAGATCAATGACCAATCGACAAGTCACTCTATCATTACGTGGCAACACTCATCCACAACAAGATGGAATTTTTGGGCCATTTCGTATGACTTTGGCAGCGTGGATGTTTGTTCTCTTTTGGAATAATGACACAAATAATTCTTGAATTTTGATCCAATGTGTAATTTACTCCTTGAACTTTAGCCTAATATTTAATATAGTCCTTAAACTTTTAATTTGTCCAATGTTCAATTGAACATTTTCATATAGTTCAAAGACTAAATTGAACATGTACCAGAAAGTCTAGGGACCGCGTGAACAAATTAAAAATTCAAGGACCACATTGAACATTAGGCTAAAGTTTAAGGACTATATTAAATAAATCAAAAGTTTATGGAGTAAATTGCATATTTAGCCAAAATTCAAAGACTGTTTGTGTTATTTTCCCTTCTCTTTTTGCATGGGGGACATCATAGGAAGGTCTGCTAACATCAATTGTGTTTTTTGTTGCGTGAAAGCAATTGTTGTGAGAAAGATAGGCTTGATATTGCGCCATATCCTTCTGTCCATTCTATCAAATTGGGCACAAAAGTGATTGGACAAAAGGCAAATTGGCGGTTACAATCTGGAAAGCCGACCGCTCCGCTTTTACGTAATCTGAAAGCGCTTCGAGTATGCGATGAGTGACCGTTTAATTTCTATATCGAAATTCATCTGCAACGCTCGTATGATTCGCATACGATGATCTCTACGTCCTTCCTTATATGATGTGCAAATTATTATGTAGTTCTAGAGATGCACGTATGAGTAATAGACTCTATTCTTGTATGTGTTCTGCAAATATGGGGAGAAAATGGAATAATGATTCATGTCGCCCTTTTTCTCTCCTCCTACAACAAGCCGATTTAGCTCTAATTGAATTGAACCTTTTCTTTCTTTTTTTTCTAATTTGTATGATTTGATTGTTTTCATTATTTTCTCATACGCAATTTATAAATATTTTTTGGAAAAAGTCACCTATACCCAATTCAAAATTTTAAGAATCTATTAGGTACGGGTAATCTTTTCGATTCGACTCGATGAATCGAACCACCTAACTACTCATCAAGAAAGGATCGTCTTCGCGTGTGAGTCCAAAACTGCAAGATTCAGCTTCTAATGCTGCTTAACAACTGGCATCACCATGCTCCTGTTCTTCAATTCATTCAAAACCCAGAGGAAATTCAGGATACCTAGTTGAAGAAAATAGTTAGGTAAAATTGCATTTTATGGTCATTTTGAAAAATATATTTATCCATTTTTTTTAGTTCTCTTTTTGTATTTTCTTACTCAAAGGTCAAATGGAAGACCAAGATAGTCACATGAACCGACGACTTTTTGACTCTCCACAACACACGCGTGGAAAAGTAATATACAAAGAGGCATAAAAATGAAATAAAAATTCATGAAAATTGATTTTTCCAAGTGGCCAAATATTCTTAGATTGGGACCCACTTTTTCTATCTGACGTGGATTAGATCTATGCTCTCTTAAATGGTCAAGATCAAGATTAAATTTTAATCAATTTGTGATGTTCAGTTATTAGGGTAATGAGGAGAGCATTTTTAATCATTTCATGGTCTGTGGATACGTAATGGGTTATATTATATAGTTCATGATTATATGCCAAGAAGAAAAAAATTATATATTAGAAATTGGATAAGCCTTTTTATTTTATATTCAAATGATTTAATTAATTCTTCATTTTCTACGTGCTTTAGCTGCATGACAAGAAAGCAGGGACCCTCCTAATCACTTTTTGGGAATCAATATTTTAAATGGGTAGATGTTGACTGATTAGTGGAACGAGTAAAAAACAAGAACTAGGCTATTAACACGCTAATCCGCTTCTAAACGAGATAAGAGTTGCAAAATGAGTTTATTAGGTGAACACAGGATCTAAGGCTGTTAACACACCAATCTGCTTCTAAATGAGATAAGGATTGGCAACAAGTTTTATCGGGAATTCGCTGTCATGTATCTGCATAAGCTCTAACTGAGCAAGATATATGTACATGATCGATTATTGCGATAATTATCGTTTCTTTTACTTGATATTGTACCGGCAAAACTTAATTATTTTCGTGCATGAAAAGCGTTATACTTGACATGTCAGCCGAGTAGTCATGTTAGCAATGAAACACAGATGGCGAGGAGCTTGAATTAATCGAAAGAATTACAATTAGTAGCTAATTCTTGCATGTTGAATGATTTTTAAACCCCGTAGGTGGAAGGGAACGTTCATTTCAATGAGTAAACAAAAGGAGTATGGAAGGTGCAAAAGATAGGGATCGAATTTTTAAGGAATTAATCCACCAGAATGATAATTAAGCTGCCATAATGTTGATAATAATCTAGAAATCCTCCAGTTGGACAAGATCTTGCAAGATAGACATGCCAAGCAAGCAAAAATTTGATAATTAAATGGTTCCGAAGAACTTTTGAACTAATTGTGGAAAGATTTTGCTTTTAAATATTGCTAAATAAGCCACCACAAAATGCCCCGGAAATTCTTTCGAAAGATAAGATTGTGTGAGATAGAGATGCTTACTAAGTACAATTGTGTAGGCCAACACTCACACGTGGCACGATTTCAAAGCTAATTAGGAAAACAACATTCTATTACAATTAACATCCTCTAGTCAAATAACCCAAAAAGAGCAAGAGCATACATTTTATTAAGGAAATAATCCATCATATTGCTTAACCAAGCTACCATAAGATTGATAATGATCTAGAAATCCTCCAAATTTGAAAAGAACCTTTGAAGATAGACATGCCAGGCAAGCCAAAACTCGATATAATTTAATGATCAGGATGAACTTTGGAACCAATTGAGGAAAGAGTTTGCCTTTTATTGTCATAAAAAGGGTAGATACAATCTCAACCCAATAAGGAAAATAGTATATCTTCCAAAATATGAATTAGTAACATTAACATATTAAGTCTAGCCAAATACCAAAAATTAAAAATTAAAAATAAAATGTGGGCATGCCAACAAAGGAAAATCAAAAAGCCTAATCTTCACAAGCAGCAGACTTTCATGACTAATTACAAGTGAAAAAATTTCCATTAATATGAAAAGCAATTAATAGAAATTAGGTGAATGGTTGTAGATATCAGACATAAATAGCCTACGTAAATCTTTCACTGTAGATTTACTTTCGGCGACGGGCGGTGGCGTCCTCTCGGTGGCTGACGTGGCGGGTCGCGATTGGGCGGTGACCGGGGGGAAGAACGATGCACGATGCTTGGAGTCAAAGGTACTAACGTCAGGTCCTGTCAGGTCAAGTGGTACACGGCTCTGCTGACGTGGCGGTTTGTTGACTTTCTGTCAACGGAAGAGGTTTGGCAAATTGTGGTTGCCCATACTCAAGTATTTTGCATTTCATGGCTGTTCCCACAAGAAATGTACTCTTTCTGTTAGTTTCTTTTCCCTTCATAGGCATAAAACACTTTATTTTTTTTCTCCTTTTTCTTGCATTATAAGTCATGATTTTTTTTTGGTCCCCGAAGATTATTGCCCCCCCCCTCCACCGTCGCACTGGCCTACCTCGATGCTCGAAATCATATCTCGAGAAGTGTAGAACGTCGGGTATTCAAGCACAGAAAAGATACGACGAACCCGTGTATCTTTAGACTCGTTACTGTTGCGCGCAGCCGGAATCTCGATACCTTAAGCCGAACCAGAGCTCCGACAGTAGTCGAGCAAGAACGGCTTCCCAGGGCAGGTACATGTTTGCAGCAAAAGAAGGGCGGTTCCAAATCGGCCCGAAATTTTCGAAAAGAAAAACGCACAAAACCAGAAGGGTCTAATTGAATGCTTTTGCTTTAAAACTCGATGTCAATCTCGAATACCAATTTTTTGCGGCTGCCAAAGTTACCGTGGCAGATGCAACGAGACCCCTCGCAAGGCAACCAGAAATGGACCCACGAGAGAGAAAAAGGGAGAAACCGAAACCCCCTCCCTCTTCAAAATTTTTATAAATTGGAACTGCAAGGCTTCCCTCTCTCCTGCGCAGCACCAACCAAACTCTCAACCAAAACCACTCTCTCTCTCTAGTTCTCATTGCATTCTGAATAGAATAAAGGACAGTTGTCGTTTGCATGACCAAATCCAAAATCCCCAGCATACCAAAACCCAAACACCAGCGACACATCGAACGCCCCCTCATTGGTTCCTTCTCTTGATATCGGGAGCAAGGACTTGTCATTGGTTTTTTCTTGGGTTAGGCAAACATATGTCTTGAAGTGGTCGGACTTTGGGAAAGAAAGTCCATTTCCTTGGTTGGTTTGAAGAAGAGGGTCATCATGGGTTCGAAGATTCAAACGTGGAACATGATTGGAGCAAAACTGATGCTGGCATTGATGCTGCTCTCGTGGGCATCTTCAGTGTCATGCTCTGTTTCTTATGACAGAAAAGCTATTATCATTGATGGCAAGAGGAGGATTCTCATCTCTGGTTCCATTCACTATCCCAGGAGCACGCCTGAGGTAGTGACAAACCCAATTGCAGTTCCCAACATGTCTCTTTTTACACCCTTTTTTTTTTTTCCAAAAAGAATTGTATTTCATTTGGTTTTTGGGTTTTGGGTGGCTGCAGATGTGGCCTGATCTCATATGGAAGGCAAAACAAGGAGGGTTGGATGTTATCCAAACCTATGTTTTCTGGAATGGACATGAACCTTCTCCCGGAAATGCAAGTGCAACTTATGATCTTCTTTGGATTATAACCATTTTGTTTCACTGATTATATGTTTTCCCGTTTTCTTCTTAAAATTAATGAAGTTTCTTGTTCTCTCCTTCTTTTCTTTTTCCCACCCTTTGTGCAGTATTACTTTCAGGACAGGTTTGATCTGGTTCGGTTCATCAAGCTGGTGCAACAAGCTGGTCTTTATGTTCATCTCCGGATTGGGCCTTATGTCTGCGCTGAGTGGAATTTTGGGTACCTATTCCATCGGAAAAAAAATAAAAACGAAAAGTTTTTTTATGTTGCTGTGTAATTTCTAATTGATGTACTCTGTTTTTTGTGCCGGTTTGTGATGCAGAGGATTCCCTGTTTGGCTGAAATATGTTCCGGGAATTGCTTTCCGGACGAACAATAAGCCATTCGAGGTTATCTATTTTCTCAAATAAATAGCCTCCTCAGTCTTTTTTCATATATCTAAACTTTTGATTCAATATTTATTAATCATTCGTCAATTATTTAATGAAGGATGCAATGCAAGGGTTCACGCAGAAGATAGTCAACATGATGAAGGCAGAGAGGTTGTTTCAGTCCCAGGGAGGTCCAATAATATTATCTCAGGTGAGAAAACTTTTACCATTCGTAGAACCCCTTCTAGATGTTGGAACAAGTCAGTTGGTTTTTTTCCCCCAACAATGAAGAAAAGGTCTTTGACAATATGGGAGATTATTTTCTGTACCTCCTCGGGATTAGATAGATGTTTTTATTTTGCTGATAGCTTGGATCCATGTGTTTGTTGACAGATAGAGAATGAATTTGGACCAGTTGAATGGGAAATTGGAGCACCAGGCAAGGCATACACAAACTGGGCAGCAAATATGGCTGTGGGACTGGGCACTGGTGTTCCATGGGTTATGTGCAAGCAAGACGATGCTCCTGATCCTGTGGTATGCACTTTTCTGGATTTTGTCGGTTTAACTTATATTCGTATAAGATATATGTGCAGATACATATAAGTAGGTAGTATGTCATCTGTTTTGTGATCAATGAGGGCCGCCTAGGCTGGTGGGGTCTCCTTTACATTATTTTTCTCTACTTTAGGTGGCCTTTTATGGTCCGAAACAGGTCCCCGTTTTCCACATGCCATGTACTTTTAATTTTTCCTCTTCCTTATTCTTTCTTGCTCTCCATCGTTTCCTATTGAATCAGGAAACCATCTCCTCAGGTTCTCAATTCTTGTGTCCCGAAATGATAAACATGCCTCTAGTCTGGTTTGGCTCAACTTTGCTTGTTTGCCTTCGTTTAAAAGGCATGACAATGACGTCCGAACTTAAGAGGAATGGGTTTATCGGTATATTATAGTTGTTAAATCTTGACTTATTCATAAAAGTTATCTAAGACTGAGTAAGACGGCTTCAAGAAAACAATTTTTCCTGTCCTCGACTTATGTTGATTCGTTATGTGACAGATTAACACCTGCAATGGCTACTACTGCGAAAATTTCAAACCAAACTCGAATAATAAACCGAAGATGTGGACTGAAGCCTGGACCGGCTGGTACGTGAAGTAGCGGATGTCTGCCCATGCTGAACTTTTCTTCCCCTGTTCCTCAGTTGTGTAGATTCAAAGGTGACTATTGTAATGATTTCCAGGTATACCGAGTTTGGGGGAGCGCTGCCTCATAGGCCAGCAGAGGATATGGCGTTCTCGGTCGCGAGGTTCATTCAGAACGGTGGTTCGTTCATCAATTACTATATGGTAATCTTGACTTCCGTAGCATCTGTGACTCTGTATCAGTCACTGGATTTTGCCTTTTCATTCTGCTGTGAATTATAATCATTAGCTAACCTCCCTTTTTGTCTCCTTTTAAACGATTGCATGCTTGCTTGTTCTTTATATGGGTTTTGTTTTTTGTCTCTAGTATCACGGGGGAACCAACTTTGGCAGGACAGCTGGTGGTCCTTTCATTGCCACCAGCTATGACTATGACGCTCCTCTTGATGAATACGGTATGTGACTTGTGAGTATAGTTAGCATCCTGGAGGGGGCAAGGCTAAATGTGCTCATGTGCCTCAATTTGTTTGCTTTGAGCATTCAATGGATCTAACTATTCTAAGACTGGTAACACTGTCAGAAGTTAAATAGAGAAGAGGCAAATCTGCATCTTGCTGGTTAAACATTTTACCTTTTAAAATTAGGCCTAGGAGTAAGTAACTCATGACATTTTATCATGGCGATTATTAGGTAATCTTCCTGACGACAGAATTCGCGAAAATGTCGCAGGTTTACTGAGGGAACCAAAATGGAGTCACTTGAGAGATTTGCACAAAGCCATTAAGCAAAGTGAATGGGCTCTAGTTTCTGCTGATCCGGCAGTGCAATCACTTGGAAGCAATCAAGAGGTTTGGCTTCTCTAGCCCCCTTAAAATGAATATGCATAAAAACCCTCTCACAGCCTTGTGGGTTGTTAATTAAACTTCTACCTGTCAAATTCTATTTTTTCTTAGGCTCACGTGTTCAAAGCGGGAAGCGGTTGCGCGGCCTTCCTTGCAAACTACGACACAAAGTATTCTGTCAGAGTCAATTTCGGAAACGGGCAATATGACTTGCCGCCTTGGTCCATCAGCATTCTTCCGGACTGCAAAACTGCTGTTTACAACACTGCAAGGGTAAGGCAAAGACCATTCAGTTCCACGACATCTCGCATCGACTCTTTCCGATTTAACATGTTCCGTTACTCCCCCTTAAACAATCTTTTTTATGAGATTAAGGGTCGAGGATGACACGATACCATCAATTTTCAAACAGGTTGGTGCACCGACTTCTCAGATCAAGATGGTGCCGGTGGGTGGATTCTCTTGGCAGTCGTACATCGAAGAAACTGTCTCTGCCTTTGGTGATGACACGACTACAAAGGATGGACTGCTCGAGCAAATTAGTCTCACTAGAGATGCTTCAGACTATTTGTGGTACACAACAGAGTGAGTGCTGTTTGCGACTTACATCTCATAAGCATTATCAGAACTTCAATAGAGTGGACTGCCATGTGCTTACAATTTTACTTTCCTGATCTTTTTGATCGTTCAGCATCACGATAAGTCCAAACGAAGCATTTCTGAGGAGCGGCCAATATCCCATCCTCACCATATGGTCAGCAGGACATGCGATGCATGTTTTCGTCAATGGTGAACTCGCAGGTAGATCAATTTCTGCCTTAATCCCAAAATGCAATATCACTTCAGTACCTGAAGTCTCAATACATAACATGTGTTGCTTTGGTGATTGTCTGTCTGTAATACAGGGTCAGTCTATGGATCATTAGAGAATCCAAAATTATCATTTAATGATCAAGTGAAGCTGAGGGCTGGCATCAACAAACTGTCGATATTGAGTGTAGCTGTCGGGCTTCCGGTCAGTATTTCCCCAATCGACATGATATTGTTAAGCTATATACAGATAAGGATCTTAACATCAGTACTTTCTCCTCTTCTGTTTCAAACATTCAGAATGTTGGCTTGCATTTTGAGACATGGAATACCGGGGTTCTTGGGCCAGTCACATTGAAGGGTCTCAATTCTGGGACGTGGGACATGTCGAAATGGAAATGGTGTTACAAGGTATCTGCACTCGGTCCGCTGCTCCTTTGTTTTTCTTTGGCTTTTCACCAAAAAATTCAGCAGCAAAAGATACCATATCAAAGCAGATTCATTGTTGTTAGAACAAAAAAAATTAACAGTAAAAGTACGTTTGTGCTCAAATTTCTTGATCGTTGAGTAGTCCTGATTATCAATGGTTTGTGGATGTATATTGGTTTTAGACATGAATCATACTTGCCATAGAAGATCGAGAATAATCTGTTACGCCATCTTCATATATCAAAACCTAAATATTTGCTTTTCCTGAACAGGTGGGTCTCAAGGGCGAAAGTCTGAGTCTCAACACCCTAAGTGGTAGTGCCTCAGTTGAATGGCTTGAAGGTTCGCTGTTGGCCCAAAAGCAGCCCCTGACCTGGTACAAGGTGAAGATCGACTCCCGAAAACTTCACTCGATAATAACTGCTAGTCCCGTTTCCCTTTGAAAAACAATTTATGCTTTGTTTGCAGGCAACGTTCAATGCTCCCCCAGGACGTAGTCCATTAGCCTTGGACATGAGCAGCATGGGAAAGGGTGAGATATGGATAAATGGTCAGAGCATCGGACGCCACTGGCCTGCTTACACAGCTCGTGGCAGTTGTGGTGGCTGCAGTTATGCCGGAACTTTTGATGAGAATAAGTGCCGAAGTAATTGTGGAGAGGCTTCTCAAAGATGGTGAGAAAAGTTGAACTGCACTTTTTCTTGATAAATTTCTGTTTTGATTTGAACTCCTATTGATAAGCTTTTATTTTCAGGTACCACATTCCGAGATCGTGGCTGAAAGCCACAGGCAATCAATTGGTCATTTTTGAAGAATGGGGTGGCAACCCGACTCAAATTTCTTTGGTCCAAGCAGCAAGGACTTCGTAGCAGCAGAACCTCTAGATTGGTGCGGTTTATAGCTGAAATTAAGCAATTTCCATAGTTTGCAAAATAAGTGATATGCAAGAGCACAGCGTTCATCTTCTTTTTTCAGTCTTGAGAAGCTTGTACATGCTAAGGATGCCGTTACAACTACCTGGACTTCAACAAAGGGAAGTGTGAGGTCAAGCCATACTAGCACACCATTTTGCTGAAGTCATATACAGATATACAGAGGGGGCAATAAATTGCAGAAACATGCTGGTGCATATAATCATATTGTCACTAGTTAGAAATAGCTTCGACTTCGTACCTAGTTTGTGCAACACATATGAATACAATCAAGTGGAATTTCTCACCCTTTCAAGTGTATAGATGTCGTGATTGAGTGTCTCTAGGAAGCAGGACTGTCATTTCGTTGCCTAGTTAAGAAAGACACCGAAATGCAGTGCTTGTAATAAACTGAAATTTAGTACCTTCTGCTTTTAATCTGTTCTGCCTCATTTTATAGATAACTCATTTAGTTCTCTTGCCTTCTATAATTCAATATCTGGAAAATGAAGTGTATACTGGACAAAGCCACATCGCTTCCTGGTATGGGACCCGAAATGCTAGCATTTGAGAAAGCAAGGTGCAAGATTTCGTAGGCGGACAAACTTAAATACTATAATTTTTGCTTATCTTTGCAAAGTTTTCATTTGGATAGCATTCCGAATGGATGATTACTAGATACATCCTAAGTCCACCAACAAAGAAAGCTGTTCGAAATCAAGATGCAGCGTCCATGTAGTCTATTACCATAACTTACATCAATGCAAGCAACCTGTTTCACCAGCCACCATGGAAACACCGATTCGAGAACACCGAAGCTGAGCTCTGTTATGATGACCGAAGTGAAGTTCAAGAAGCTAGGCAATGGCATTAAAGTCAATAGGCCACAAATAGTGAGATGCAGCTCAGTCAGAGTTGTTTGAGCCGATGTAGTACTTTGGTTCACTCAGAACCAGCCACGTAGAGGTCCACATTACATGGAGTAAGATACTTACAAAGAACCTAGAGAGACTATCTACGTTACATTTAAACCACGGAATTCCCATGAAAGATCAAGATACATGACAAGCTCGACAAGTTCCCTAGATTGTGAGCAATTCCCCTGCTGTATACTCCACATTCTCCAAGCATCCAAGATATTGAGGAATGACATTGCCATTAAATGCATTGAAGCTCAAGCCCATATATCTCAGAGACTTGAGTCTCACCGTGAAGGCCTGGTTTCCAATGACCGTGCTTGATTTAGAAATCATAGCCGCAGGATACGGGTAGTTTGTGAAGATCAACTGTAAAATCTGCTTCTGTGTTATCCTACCACAGCCAATTCATCGCTATTCGCAGCAGCTGTTTCCTCTGCACGACGGTAGGAGAGCTTCAGGAACTTCCAGGCTGTTCTCGACAGCGATCAACGATAGCTTCTCTATCCATGAAGTCGATGAACTGCACAAAATGAGGCAGGTATGTGTCCATGAAGTTGATGCACCGCAAGTCCATCAAGTTTTCCTGGATTATCAGATCACCAAATTTCGCACATCACAAGTAACGATGGCGATCAAAGATTCTTCGTATATGTACCTCAGGATATTCTGAACTATCAAGAAATTGACACCTAATCCAAAAGGTGACTATATAGTAATATAGGCAGATATATAGATAGATAGATAGAAGGGAAGCTAGCCAAGTATTACAAAAATGTAAAACGGGATGAATCAATATAACAAAAATACCAAGATGACTTTAGTTTATTTTCGTCAAGCTAATTATATAAAACCAATGCAATCACATATCAAGAAATTTTACAACTCAAATTAAGACCAACGGAGAACACATGTTCTCGTATCAGATTTGTAGAGCAATTAATTTCTATCTATCGCATCATCCACATAACAAAAAACCCACCCCTCATCGGTAGTCCAGCACTGAAAAATTTCTATTATTTATAGGCTGAAGAACAATGGTAGAATTTTCATTGCATAACTAGCAAAGAAAATACCTACTTTTGTACATGTACTAAAGATTGAAGAACGAGAGTTTGTCTTGTACGTTGCAGATGCAAACAATAATGTTCAAGAAAGCAAATACTCGTACCTGATACAGGTAGACATTGTCTGATATCGTCAAATGTTTCTAGCTGAATCAGTGATTTGATGCATTTGACCAAGTAGCCATAGGTGCCTATGTTGTCACTCGACAACTTCATTATGTTATGGAGTATATGGGCAAGATACCTGATTAACAATCCCATATCTTTGCAAATGAATTAAGAAATCTGCTGGGTTGAACTCTCCTCCTCCATCATATTGAAAGATTTTAATATGCCCTCTAAATTGCCTTTCCCAATATTTCTCAAAATTGAGTGAACATGCATAAAAGTTAGATTTTTGCAGTAATGGAAACAACCAAGTATATCGCGTATAATCATCCACAAAGCAAACATAATACCGAAGCCTTTGAAATGAGATTATCAGAACCTTTCCCACAAATCAGAATGTATCTTTTCAAAAGGCCTAGTAGTACTATATCTGGAAGGCAAAAAAGGAAGTATGGATGCTCGACCCATTTGTCACAACTACTACATATTGTAGTAGGTTTATTCCAAGCAGTGATAGTAACATCACCTCATTAGTCAAATTCCATGTTCTATAATCAATTTATGTGGTTTTGGAATTAGGGTAACGAGAGAGTATTCTTAATCATTTCATGGTATATGGATACGTAATGAATTATATCATAATTCATGATTATATGCCAAGAAAGAAAAAATTATAAATATAAGCTTATTTTATCTTCAAATGATTTAATTAATTTTTCATTTTTCTACGTGCTTTAGCTGCAGGAAAAGAAAGCAGGAGCCTCCTAATCACTTGTTGGAACCAACATTTTTAATGGACAGACGTTGACTGATTAGTGGATAATCAAAAGCAAGAACCTAGGCTGTTAACACGCTGATAATCCGCTCTTGAACGAGATAAGAATTGCAAAATAAGTTTATCAGGTGAAAACAGGACCTGAGGCTGTTAACACTCAGGCTGCCAGTCTGCTTCGAATCGAGATAAGAATTGACAGCAAGTTTTATCAGGAATTCGCTGGTGTATTTGCCTAAATCCTAATCAAGCAAGACGCGTGATTTTCGCGATAATTATCATCTCTTTTTCTGAATATTGTACAGCAAAACTTAGTTGCTTACGTGCATGGAAAGCACTGTATCCGACATGTCAGCCGAGTAGTCATGTTCCAATTCTCGAAATAAACAAATCAGAATGGACTAAATGAGAAAAATCCACGTTATCTCCAAAATTACCGGGCCAGATACAGCGAGACCCTCCGAAAGGCAACCGAAAATGGAACCACGAAAAACGGAAGAAACCTTAACCTCCTCCTCTTCAAAATCTTTATAAATTGGACTTGCAAAAAGCTTCCCGCTCTCTTCACAACAGCAACCGAACTCTCAACCAAAACCCCCCTTCTCTCTCTCTCTCTCTCTCTCTCTCTCTCTCTCTCTCTCACTATCTAGCTCTCACTGCATTCTCAATAGAATAAAGGACAGTTGTCATTGGTCCCTTTTCTTGATATCAGGAGCAAGACTTGTTACTGGTTTCTTGGGTCAGGCAAACATATATGTCTTGAAGGGGACAGGCTTTGGGAAAGAAAGTTCATTTCTTTGTTGGTTTGAAGAAGAGGGTCATGGGTATAAAGATTCAAACGGGGAACATGATTGGAGCTAAACTGACGCTGGCATTGATTCTGCTCTCGTGGGCGTCTTCAGTGTCATGCTCTGTTTCTTATGACAGGAAAGCTATTGTCATTGATGGCAAGAGGAGGATTCTCATCTCTGGTTCTATTCACTATCCCAGAAGCACGCCTGAGGTAGTGACAATCCCAATGCAGTTCACAACATGTCACCCTTTTACACCTTTTTTTTTCACAAGAGAATTGTATTTTATTTGATTTTTGGGTTTTGGGTGGTTGCAGATGTGGCCTGATCTCATATGGAAGGCAAAACAGGGAGGGTTGGATGTTATTCAAACTTATGTTTTCTGGAATGGACATGAACCTTCTCCTGGACAAGTAAATGCAACTTATGATCTTCTTAGGATTATAACCATTTCGTTTCACTGATTGTATGTTTCCCTTCTTTTTTTTTTCCTTAAAATTAATGAAGTTTCCCTCTTTTTTCTTTTTCGTACCCTTTGTGCAGTATTACTTTGGGGACAGATATGATCTGGTTCGGTTCATCAAGCTGGTGCAACAAGCTGGTCTTTACGTTCATCTCCGGATTGGGCCTTACGTCTGTGCTGAGTGGAATCTTGGGTACCTATTTCATCACATAAAAATAAAAGAGAAAAGTTTTTTATGTTGCTATGTATTTTTAATTCATGTACTCTGTTTCTTTGGCTGGTTTGTGATGCAGAGGATTTCCTGTTTGGCTGAAATATGTCCCCGGGATAGCTTTTAGGACGGACAATAAGCCATTCAAGGTTGACTATTTTCTAAAACAAACAGCCCTTCTCAATCTTTTTCATATAACTAAACATTTGACTAATTAAACATTTATTAATCATTTTGTCAATTATATAATGAAGGATGCAATGCAACGGTTCACGTATAAGATAGTCAACATTATGAAGGCAGAGAGGTTGTTTCAGTCCCAGGGAGGTCCAATAATATTATCTCAGGTGAGAAACGTTTTACCATATCTGGAACCCCTTCTAGAAGATGAACCTATTCAGTTGGTTTTTTTCTCAACAATAAAGAAAAGGTTTTTGACAATAAAGGAGATTATTTTCCATACCTCCTTGGAATTATATAGATGTTATTATTTTGCTGATATATTGGATTTATGTGCTTGTTGACAGATAGAGAATGAATATGGACCAGTTGAATGGGAAATTGGAGCACCCGGTAAGGCATACACAAACTGGGCAGCAAATATGGCTGTGGGACTTGGCACTGGTGTTCCATGGGTCATGTGCAAGCAAGAGGATGCTCCTGATCCTGTGGTATGCATTTTCTTGATTTGTTGGTTTAACTTATATTTGTATGAGATATATATATATATATATATATATATATATATATATATATATATATAAGTTGGTTAGTGTGTCAACTGTTTTGTGATCAATGAGGGCCTCCTAGGCAGGTGGGGTCTCTTTAACAGTTTTTTTCTCTACTTTAGGGGGGCCTTCATTGTCCTAAACAGGTCCCCGTTTTTCATATGTCGTGTGCTTTTAGTTTTTCCTCTTCCTTATTCTTTCTCTTCATGGCTTCCTATTAAATCAGAAAGCTATCTCCTCTGGTTCTTAATTATTGTGTCCCAAAACGATAAATATGCCTCTAATCTGGTTTGGCTTGACTTTGCTTGTTTGCCTTCGTTTAGATGGCACGACAACAACATTTGATCTTAAGAGGGATGGATTTTTCCATATCATGGTTGCTAAATCTTGACTTGCTTCATACGATTTATCTAAGACTGGGAGTAAGACAGCTTCTAGAAAATAATTTTTCCTGTCCTTGAGTTATGTTGGTACGTTATGTGACAGATTGACACCTGCAATGGCTACTACTGCGAAAATTTCAAACCCAACTCAAATAATAAACCCAAGATGTGGACTGAAGTCTGGACAGGCTGATACGTCAAATAGCGGATGTCTGCACATGCTGAACCCACCCCCCTTCCCCCCTGCCCCCCTTCTCAGTTGTGTAGATTCAAAGTTGATTGTCATAATGATTTCCAGGTATACTGAGTTTGGGGGAGCGCTGCCTCATAGGCCAGCAGATGATTTGGCATTCTCGGTCGCGAGGTTCATTCAGAACGGTGGTTCGTTCATCAATTACTATATGGTAATCTTGACTTCCGTAGCATCTGTGACTCTGTATCAATCACTTGATTTTGCCTTTTCATTCTACTGTGAATTATAATCACTAGTTAACCTTCCTTTTTGTCTCCTGTTAAATCATTGAATACTTGCGAGTTCTATATATTGGTCTTGTTTTTTGAATCAGTATCATGGAGGAACCAACTTCGGCAGGACTGCTGGTGGTCCCTTCATTGCCACCAGCTATGACTTCGAAGCTCCTCTTGATGAATTCGGTATGTGAATGGAATAGATAGTTAGCATCCTAGCACGGGCAAGGCTAAATTTGCTCATGTGCCTCAATTTGTTCACTTTGAGCATTCAATGGATCTAACTACGTTAAGACTGGAGTAATTGGTAACGCTGTCAGATGTTTAACCAAGTAAAGGCGAATCTACATGTTGTTGGCTAAATATTTTACCTTTTAAAATTAGGTCTAGGAGTAAGTAGCTCATGACATCCTATCATGGCGATTATTAGGTAATCTTCCTGACGACAGAATTCGCGAAAATGTCGCAGGTTTACTGAGGGAACCAAAATGGAGTCACTTGAGAGATTTGCACAAAGCCATTAAGCAAAGTGAATGGGCTCTAGTTTCTGCTGATCCGGCAGTGCAATCACTTGGAAGCAATCAAGAAGTTTGGCTTCTCTAGCCCCCTTAAAATGAATATGCATAAAAACCCTCTCACAGCCTTGTGGGTTGTTAATTAAACTTCTACCTGTCAAATTCTATTTTTTCTTAGGCTCACGTGTTCAAAGCGGGAAGCGGTTGCGCGGCCTTCCTTGCAAACTACGACACAAAGTATTCTGTCAGAGTCAATTTCGGAAATGGGCAATATGACTTGCCGCCTTGGTCCATCAGCATTCTTCCGGACTGCAAAACTGCTGTTTACAACACTGCAAGGGTAAGGCAAAGACCTTTTAGTTCCATGACATCTCGCATCGACTCTTTCCGATTTAATATGTTTCGTTACTTCCCCTTAAACAATCCTTTTTAACAGATTAAGGGTCGAGGATGACATGGTACCGTCAATTTTCAAACAGGTCAGTGTACCGAGTTCTCAAACCAAGATGGTGCCAGTAGGCGGATTCTCTTGGCAGTCGTACATTGAAGAAACTGTCTCTGCCTTTGGCGAAGGCACTTTTTCAAAGGACGGGCTGCTGGAGCAAATTGGTCTCACTCGAGATGCTTCGGATTATCTGTGGTACACGACAGAGTGAGTGCTGCTTTTGACTTGCATCTCGTGAGCATCATCAAAACTTCAATATATCGAATTGTCATGTGCTTACACTTTTACTCTCACGATCATCTCAATCGTTCAGCATCACGATAAGTCCTAACGAAGCGTTTCTGAGGAGCGGCCAATATCCCATGCTCACCATATGGTCAGCAGGACATGCGATGCATGTTTTCGTCAATGGTGAACTCGCAGGTAGATCAATTGCTGCCCGGATCCCAAAATGCAATTGCCTTTCAGTACCTGAAGTCTCAATCCATAACGTATGTTACTCTGGTGATTTTCTGTCTGCAATACAGGGTCAGCATATGGATCATTGGAGAATCCGAAATTATCATATAGTGATAAAGTGAAGCTTAGGGCTGGCATCAACAAACTGTCGATATTGAGTGTTGCTGTTGGGCTTCCAGTCAGTATTTCCCCAGTTGATTTTGGTATCACCCTATATTGTTAAGCTGTATACATATATGGATCTTAACATTAGTACTTTCTCCTCTTTTATTTTGAATGTTCAGAATGTTGGCCTGCATTTTGAGACATGGAATACCGGGGTTCTTGGGCCAGTCACATTGAAGGGTCTCGATTCTGGCACATGGGACATGTCGAAATGGAAATGGTGTTACAAGGTATCTTTACTTGGTCTGCTGCTCCTTTTTTCTTCTGTTGCTTTTCAGCAAGATATGAGTAAACCAATATTTCGGAGCTGTTGAAACGAAAAAATTTTAAAAGCACATATCTGCTAAAATTTTCTTGATGGTAGAGTAGTCCTGATTGTCAGTGGTTTGTGTGGATTTACTGTTGTTCACTCGACTAATTGCAATGATGTGTGGATATATAAAGGTTTTGGACATGACTCATACTATGCCACGGAAGATTGAGAATAATCTGTTACGCCATCTTCAAAATTTGAAACCTGAATATTTGCTTTTCCTGAACAGGTCGGTCTCAAGGGCGAAGCTCTGGGTCTTCACACCCTAAGCGGTAGTTCCTCTATTGAATGGCTTGAAGGTTCAATGTTGGCCCAAAAGCAGCCGCTGACCTGGTACAAGGTGAAGATCAACCCCTGAAAACTTCACTTAATCATTATTGCCAGTCCAGTTTCCCTTTGAAAAACAATTTATGCTTTGTTTGCAGGCAACTTTCAATGCTCCCCTGGGACATGCTCCATTAGCCTTAGACATGAACGGCATGGGAAAGGGTCAGATATGGATAAATGGTCAGAGCATCGGACGCCACTGGCCTGCTTACACAGCTCGTGGCAGTTGTGGCGGCTGCAGTTATGCTGGAACTTTCGATGAGAATAAGTGCCGAAGTAATTGTGGAGAGGCTTCTCAAAGATGGTGAGAAAAGTTGAACTGCACTTTTTCTTTATAAAATCCTGTTTCGATTTGAACACCTATTATTAAGCTTTTAATTTTCAGGTACCACATTCCGAGATCGTGGTTGAAACCCACAGGCAATCAATTAGTCATTTTCGAAGAATGGGGTGGCAACCCGGCTCAAGTTTCTTTGGTCCAAGCAACAAGGACTTCGTAGCAGCAGAGCCTCTAAATTGATGCGGTTTACAGCTGAAATTCAGCAATTTTTTGTAGTTTACAGAATAAATGATATGCAACAGCACAGAGTTCATCTTCTTTTTTCAGTCTTCAGAAGCTTGTACATCCATAAGATGCCATTACAACTACCTAGACTTCGACAGAGGGAAGTGTGAAGTCAAGCCATACTAACACACCATTTTGCTGAAGTCATATACAGAAATGCAGCAGGGAATATAAATTGCAGAATGCTGGTGTATCATACGTAGTTTGTGCTACACATATGAACGCAATTAAGCGGCATTTCTCAGCCTTTCAATTGTATAGACGTTGTGATCAAGTGTCTCTAGAAAGCAGGACAGTCATTACGTTGGCTTGCTAAGAAAGACACTGAAATGCAGTGCTTGTACTAATGAACTGAAATTCAATGCCCCCTGCTTTTTATACATTCTTGTTTAGTTCTCTTGCCTTCTATTATTATATAACTTGAAGATCAGGTGTGTACTGAACAAAGCCACATCTCTTCCCAGTATGGGACCCGAAATGCTAGCATTTGAGAAAGCAAGGTGCCAATCTCGTAGGCTGACAAACTTAAGTACTTCAATTTGTCCTCATATTTGCAAAGTTTTCGTTCAGATAGCATTCCAGATGGACGTTTACTAGACACGTCCCAAGTCCACCAACTCAGAAAGCTGTCCTAAATCAAGTTGTAGCGTCTGTATAGTCCATTACCATCACTTATATCAATGCCAACGACACTGTTTCACCAGCCACCATGGAAACACCGAGTCGAGAACACTGAAGCTGAGATCTGTTACGGTAAGCGAAGTCAAATTTAAGAAGTTAGGTGATGGTACGAAATTTGATAGGCCAGGAAAAGAGAGATGCAGAACAGTCAGTGATGTTTGAGCCGTAGTACTTTTTTTTGGTCAGAAGCCAATATAGTACTTTGATTCACTCAGAACCAGCTATAGAGAGGTCCTCATTACATGGAGTAAGATACTTCAATGAACGTAGAGCGACTATCCATTTAACATTTAAACCACAGAATTCCCATGAAAGACCAAGATATCACAAGCAAGCTCGACAAGTTTCCTAGATTTTGAGCAATTGCCCTGCTATATCCTCCATATTTTCCAAGCATCCAAGAAATTCAGGAATGACATTGCCATCAAATGCATTGAAGCTCTGGCCCAGATATCTCAGAGACTTGAGTCTCACCAGTGAAGGCCTGGTTTCCAATGACCGTGCCTGATCTAGGAATCATAGCCAGCGTGATATGGGTAGTTGGTGAAGATCCACTGTAAAAACTGCTTCTGTGTAATCCTACCACAGCCAATTCGTCACTATTCCCAACAGTTGTTTCCTCTGCACGACAATAGGAGAGCTTCAGGAACTTCAAGGCCGTTCTCGACAGCGATCAAAGAGAGCTTCTCTATCCAATTCCAAACAACTCAAGAAACCGATAACGAATTCCTCTTCATGAGGTCACTGCGCAAGATGAGGCAAATGTGTGTCCAAGAAGTTTAGCCTGGATTTTCAGATCACCAAATTTCGTACATCACAAGAAACGATGGTGATCAAAGATTTCTTGTATATGTACATCAAGATATTCTGAATATTCAAGAAATTGACACCAACACAATCACATATTAAGAAATTTTAGAACTCACATTAAGACCCACAAAGAACACATGTTCTTGTAAAAGATCCGTATTAGCAATTAATTTCTATCTGTCATATCATCCACATAACAAAAAACTCGCCCTTCCTTGGTAACTCAATACTGAAAAGATTCTGTTAAATATAAATATATATTTTTTCTTATTTCTTTTATATGCTGAAGAACAATGGTTGAATGTTCATTGTCGTACTAGCAAAGGAAAGACTTACTCGTGTACATGTGCTAAACATTGAAGAACAAGAACATGTCTTGGACGTGCATATGCAAACAATAATGTTCAAGAAAACAAGTTCTCGTACGTGTTACTGGTAGACATTGTCTGATATCATCATAACACATAACAGTTCTTAAAGTAGAGACGAAAATCAGAAAGCATGCAACAGGAAAAGAAAAAATTTAACTTAACCGCCGGCTAACTCCCTTTCTCTTCTACTCCACTTTATCAGGCGCATCATCCCTTTTGACTTCAGGCATCGCAGATTGCCGCCACTTATGACCTGACCAATCTTCAAGATTTGTTCCACCGAGAAAAAACACAGGCCTCGCAATACAAGAACGGTCTGAAGAATTAATATCTTCTCATCTTCTTCACCAGAACCATTGTCCCCCTTCGACTTTGGTCATCACATGACACCGTCACTTACGCGCATCTGTTGTGATGTGCTAAGCCGAAGGGGACGATGGTTTCTGGTGAAGAAGATAAGACGGCATTAATTCATTCCGACCATTCCTGAAGTGAGGCTTGTTCTTTTTCTCGATGGATGAATCTTGAACAATTGGCCTGTTGAACGTTGCAATCTCTCTCTCTCTCTCTCTCTCTCTCTCTCTCTCTCTATATATATATATATATATATATATATATATATATTCAGGGTATGGGAAAAGATTTTGGGAAGGCAAAGAGAAGAGGGGGGGAAGAGAGAGGTTTATAAAGAAAGCTCGACCATGCCTTTCGTTTTTTATAGGCCCCAAGTTTGTGGCGGTTAGAGGTAGTTTTCAAACTACTAAATAGAAGTGCACCAAAATACGAGATCCCTCCTAAAATTACACTCTATCCTGCAAATCTTGAACAGAAAAATTAACAAAACAATAAAATAAAAGAATACCGCCCCAATCAGTATGACAAAACATGAAAAATTAGCAAAAGGCCTGTTGGAGCTCGGTCGCTGCTATATCGATGAAGATTGGAGGTTCCCCTTTGAGAGGTCACCCGAATTTGAAATGGTATAGTAAGACAGTCCCATGATTCTTTTCTTTCAAAGACTAATTTACATTAAGTTCTAAAGACCTTTTCATCTCCCTAACAGAGTTCTGATCCCGATTTTAAGACATGGGAAGCTGCTACGAGCTGTGACCCGATCCACAAACATGATTTTGTTTCAATGTCCTCGCTTTCTTTTCAATACACAAGTTATATAATCCTCAATTCTTTGTCGAGGTGTTTTTCATGCCAGTCCTCAATGTGTTTTGTTGGACAAGTTTCATGACCACATTTGCATACATGATTTGGCAATAAAAAGTGGGGGTGGGATTGCATAGTGCAAAGCTTAGTAAAGAATAACCTATAGCTGTAAATCCACATGGACAGAGCACAGAAATGAGATTGATAATCGATCCCACTTGCTTGGATCAGTGACCAAAAAAAAAAGAAGAAAATTGCATTGCATTCTACATCTTTACCTTTTAACCTTACAGCTACCTTGACAAATTCAGTCATGTTGTCGATATTTTATGATTCAATTCAAGTGTAATGTGATCTAGATCTTCGGGAATCTTGAATTGTTTTTGCTCGTTACGCTTCCACTGCAGCAACCTATGATGTAGATCCAATAGCATAGAAGATTTACACTCAAATTTTTCCAGCTGAATCAGTGACTTGATGCACTTGACCAAGTACCCAACAGTCCGTTCTTTCAGTCTGCAGATAAAGCCTACTTCACTCTCTTCAGTCTCACACATCAATGAGGACATGTTCTCAACAATATCAGTTAACTTGAAGACGAGACAGGCACCTCTAATTGCCTCTTCCTTAACACAATCATCATTCCATAGAGCTGATACTGGTCCTTCAGAATAGTTTCTGAGGTGCTTCAGTCCTGCTCTCTTGGTTTTCCCTGGCTGAAGTATCCTGCCAGTCGAGGCATAATGCAGCAACAGCTCGCACACATCTTCCTCCATAAAACTCGACTGTCCAATCAAGATACCTAATAAAATTTCCCTGAACATCATACTCTGCTGCAGGCACCCATCAATTGATTGTCCTTCACATGATGCAGGAGAGTTCAAAAATTGAGTGCCATACCACCAATACAGGTTCTGGAAATCTTCAACCCAGTTCTCTATGCTTTGGCAATTATGCTCCTCCTCCTTGAAGTTATTATTGGCATTATTCTCAGAAAGCCTGGGTTTCTTGAAGCTTCTTCCGCAAGACAGCTTTTTCTTCATCCCGTACACCTGAGGAAATTTGATTCACAGCCCAAGACTCTGATTGCTTAATCAAATGATCGACTAGCAATTCCTGATGAGTTATATTGATCGGGCACAAAATCCATGCAAGGTACCTCGCAGCAGCAGTTCGACAGGACAAGGGTTTCATGTTATGCATCTGGTCAAACGTGCAATGCATGTGTAAACTTTTATCGCATAGAAGAGTGAGGGAAGCAAAATAGAACCAAACTGGGAAGTTGATTGCCTGTGCCCTACAAGGCAATGAACAAAATTACTTCTCAGGCATTGTTGTATCTGAAATTGACAAATAAATAAGTATTGAGTAGAAACTCACCACATAGACTTGTGATCCACCCTTGCCGCCTTTGTCGCATCTGAGTTCACAGTTGAACTCTTGTTGCTAGTAAAATCAACGAAATTTAAAAGCGCCGCACATGATATAGGTCCCGTGAAAGATCTCAATAATTGGCAGTGAAAGGGAAAATATGCATCAGAAAAGGGCAGCTTCACTCCTGTTTCCATCGTTATCCCCCACCACATTGGCCTAGAAATTACATCCAGAATCACCGAGACTAACACAGTTGAAAACTCCAGCACAAAAGCCAAACCCCTGTTAGGCATGTGAAATGAGAAAAAAGCATCAAGAAGCTTATAGACGAAAAGAGCATCAGTAAAGCATGTACGATAGTAAACATGAATGCCATTTTGAACCTTTTTCAGTTGATGAATAAGAGATGTTTGAGAAACATCAGAATCTTATCCTCAATCAGTGAGGTAAGGGATAAAATATTTCTGACTGAAAGGAAAACAAGATTATGTTTATTCAAGGAGATGAGGCACAACAGATATACAATAAACAAATGACGTTTCTTCACCAGAAAAATCCACCTCAGCTTCATAAACTGAACAAAACACTGTTTTCACACCAGCAAAACTAGGGAGTTGAGTTGAAATCGATTAGAAGCAACAAAGCTAGGTTCTAAGAAAGCCTATGGGCTTAGTATTTTCCCTTTCACAGTCAGATGCAATCTTCCATTTTTTGGAGGCTGCAACAGAACTTCCCTAAGCATTCTGGACCAACTCTGCTCGAGTTACTTATAAAACTCATCTAACAGGAACGCTAGAATCCAAGAAAATTGGTCAAGGTCCCTATCTCACAGAAGAATGTTGAAACTAGGTATAGCAATACATTGTACACAGATACTTTCACAAGCAAAAAATTCACAAAAAATCCGTAAAGTAGGCTGAAATCTTGAGGCACATTGCAAGTAGGACATGAGAAAAATCAAATAAGAGTCTGACAATAGTGAGCATGAGTTGAATGCTACTGCATACTCACTATCAAATAGAGCTAGAACTTTCAGTATGAAATTCATAAGATACAAGGACCATTAACTCACGTCTCCAAAAACCATCTATGTAACAGAGCCCTTGCCTCGAAAAACATTATAGGAGAAAGTACCAAGCAAACAACAATATTCCCCAGGACATCCTCTCATGCAATTCCTTATGCAAACAAAGGAAAGGTCTTTCCATCATTTCTTGCAAAATCTTAGAAATGTCATTGCTCAGAATCAGTGGATCGAGGTACCAGAATAACAGCCTGAAAAAGAAAAAAAAAAGACAAAGATTGAGATAACAGGTCATCATACCTAAAGTTAAGACGAATACAGTCCTGAATAGGTTGACGAAATACAGATAAATATAGACAAACTCCCTTTGCCTCATTTATGCCCAAGGACAGTGTGGAAGAGAAGTTGAAAAGTTCTTATATTAAAGAAAGCATGCTTGGGGCATGTTTTTAATTAACATATGCACAGATAGCCAAGTCAAGGACGATAGGATAGTATCAACATATGCACATATCAATGCCCACAGCAGCTTTGTTTGCAAAGTACCTTAATGGTGTTTCATGGTGCTTAAGACAAAATCCTTGGGGTACATAGTCAAGGAGCTTTGAAGTTGCAATTATTCTCCCGCTAACTGATTTTAAATCAATAATGCCAGTCAAAGGGAACAAAAGCTGACTGTGAGATGCTGAAACTGCTACGCGCAGGACAGCATGCAGTAGTAGATGAGAAAGTGTTCCTGCAATGTTTCAATCAAACTTCAGGTCTTAGCTCATAAATTAAAGACACACTGACCAATTGTAGATTTGCAGAATGAAACCCGAATAAAGGTGTCAATTCTTGCATCTCTAGCCAATCTCTTCCGCAAAAAATGTTCTTCTTATGGAAAGGGCAAGTTCACAGGAAATGCTATCAAACCGAGCAAAGTTCGTGATCTATTCAAAGTAAAACCCAACATCAAACTATTACCAGAAATCAAAATCCTATGCTCTATCGCGAAGAAAAGCACTGTGGTAACCTACAAATACCAATCACCATAGGCGCAAGCAAGTGACAGGAAGACTCCATCTGTTTTTTTTTTTTTTTCGCCTTTTCTTTTAGCTCAGCGTTTATCAAGGTAACTAATTACAAGACCAAGCAGAACAGGCGACGAAAAAATCAACAGACCATCTCTCTGCAATTTCGGGAGGATGTCACTGCACGCCGCGACCACTTCGACGCAATCGCGCCGCGAAATCGAGCTCCCTATCTGCAAAGCTTCCTCTTTTCGGAAGCTAACCACCTCGCAGCCAATCGACGAGGTCAAAACCGCAGCGATCGTCTTCACCGTGTACTCGACCACCGAATCAAACACCTGGAGAGCAGCATCACCGCCTCTCAACACTCGGAACTAGAACCATAAAAAAAAAAAAACGCACAAAACACCAGCTTTCGCATCATTTCCCCACCTGAGGAGCTTTGAAGCACATGAGGGACAGCGCGGTGTCCAGGAACCGAACCGCGGGATCCTCGTCGCCCCCGCACTCGCCGCCGCCGTCGCCGTCGCGGAGGTTCAGCGACCGGTTCAGCCGCGAAATCGCGGCGTCCAGCGGTCTCTCCGCGTCCTCCTCCCCTTCTCCACCGTCGCCGATCGCGCGGGCCCGGCGAAGGGTTTCGAGGCGAGACGCGAGCGATGCGAAGAGATTCGTGATTTCTTCTCGGAGCGAGCTCCCGTCCATGGCGAGCGAGCGAGCGAGCGAGCGAGAGAAGGAGAAGATCGGGACCGCGATGTTTCGCGCCAAAAAAAATAATCAGGGCTTCTAAAGCTGGTTTCGTGGGCTTTGGGAATGGGCCCGGGCCGAAATAGCAACGCGCTGGGCTCGAGGCGGCCCAATAAGGTGGTGGAAGCTTTTGTAATTAAAAATTATCAAAAACGAAAAAAAAGGGGGAAATTTCAAATAATTTATGTTCGACCGAAAAAATAATAATAATAATTTACGGAATTTTTTAGTACATTATGTATGTCCAGAAGTCTGCGCATGGGAAACGACGTTGACTTTGACCGTGACGCCCGTGGGTGGATGCCATCTCTATATTTATTTATCATTTTTTCGGGAAATAAAAATTTCTTTGCCATTCGAAATTTTTCGAAAAGTTCGACCCACGACAAAAAAAAAAAATAAAAAAATTCCGAAAAGAGCAAGCGAAATCCCGTGACGACACGTGGCGGCCGCGGTGTGGGGGTTCGGGTGGGGCCCATCGGATCCCCACGAAAAGGGCCGTACATCGAAATCACATCGACCCGGGGGGGGTTGTGGTGCCCCACCAATAAAAAATTTGGAATAAATAAAGTGTGGAATTATTATACACATTTTTTTATATCAAAACCTTGAAAGAGAGAGAGAGGGACAGGACCACCTACACCTAATTTAAATAAACCACCCCGCCCATAAAAACGTTTATTATGTGCTCTTTTCAATAAGCGGGCAAAAGGGGTTTCGATAATTCAACCCACCTCTTTCATTTCACCAGCATATAATTTCCATTCCTTCTTATGATGATAAATTTTCATTTACATCTCGGTCGGACACGGTCGGACACTCTCGAAGCGGCCCGGCGAGCGAGCGGGCGGTCGGTGTGCATCACGTCGTGTTTTTTCCCGGGTTTTCTTTTGGCGGGATGATAAAAGTCGAAGCCCGCTTTGATCGCGAATTCACGGCGAAAACCGTTTCTTAAGCCAAGATGATGCCGAAAGAGGCACGATTTTTCTCTCTTGTTTGTTTGGGCTTTTTGAACTTCACTCTTCTGACTGATTGATCTCCCTCACTTCCTTATCACCAATGTCCCTAAAATGAAGAGAGATTGGGGGGGGGGAGGGAGATCGAGGAGTGAAATAAAGGCTATTGCATGAAAAAGCCCAGCCAACCAAGCCAACCCCCAGGAAGAAAAGCGAGAGACAGAAACAGCATTTGCAAAAATTTGCCAAAACAACAGCACAAAAACAAAACCTTCAACAAAGAGAAAATGAACTTTACATATCCATAAAGAAAAGAGAGGAGCAGCTTCAATTTTGCACTTTCCATTTTCCCATATTTCTGTCCACCTCCTTCCCCCTCCCCAAACAAGTAAGACAAAACAACAAAAGGGGAAGGAAAAACTCTCTCTCTCTCTATGCCACTTTCTCTCTCTACCTGCAGAACCCACCATTTCCCAAGAAGGACTTCCCCAAAAAAAAACCACAGTCTCCCTCCTCCTCCTCCTTCCCACTCTGTATTCTCTGTTCTCTATACCAAACCTTCCTTCTACTATTCACAGTATTAAAAGCCCTAGAAAGAAAAACCCTAAAGAAGAAGAAGAAGAAGAAGAAGCCCCACCAAGAAACCAAGAACAAGGAGCCTAACCCTAGTCCACCCACCCACCCACCCACCCACCCACCTGCATTCCTGCATTTACTTCAGTCCAGTCAAAAGCAGCTCCTCCTCCTCCACCACACCCAGAAACCCTGCAACAGCATCGTCGTCAGCATCCGCGCCAAACAAGCAGTCCCACCCCTCCAGCACCACCCCGCACCCGCGCGGCGCCTCCCCTTCCTCCGAGCCCGAGGCCCACGCGCCACCCACCTCCGGCCCCCGGCCCCGGCCCGCTTCCGCGCCGCCGCCGCCGCCGCGGAGGGCGCCGATGCCGCGCGTGTCGATGCTGGCCATCACCGTGGACTCCGACTCCGAGAAGGAGGACCCGCAGCTCTCCTCGTTGCCGTTGATGGTCACGAACGACGACGACGACTGGAAGACCACCGGCGACGCGTACGGGTCGTCGATGAACCTCACCTTGAAGTTGAAGGCCGCGCCGCCCCCCGCCGCCGACGCCGACGACGGCGACGACGAGCAGGGCGGCGACTCGGCGGGCTCGAGGAGGTTCAGGAGCTCGGACACCGCGTCGTCGCCGAGCGCCAGCCACGCCAGTATGCAGTCGTCGCCGTCCTCGTCCTGGCCAGCGCCGCCGCCGCCGCCCTGGGGCTCCGCGCGCGCTTCGGCCGGCCTCGGCTTCTTCGCGGCGGGGTCCCCCCCGCCGCCGCCGCCGCCGCCGCCGTCCGCCGCTCCGTCGGCTTGCCTCTTGCGCGCCTCCTCCATACGAGCTAGAGAGAGAAAAGAAGAGAGAGAGTGTGCGCGCTTCTTCTTGCAAGGGAGACAGAGAGAGAGAGAGTGTGTAATTATATATATAGGGGAGGAGTTGCGGGATTTTGTCGAGGTCGCCAGGCGACGGAGACGACGCCACGTCGGACGGGGCGGGGCCCACCGGAACCAAAAGCCGGAGGGATTTTCCTCGCCCCGGCGAAATTTGGGAAAAAAGAAATTGAACAAAAGGGGAAAATGGCGAGGGCCCGATTTTGTTTTTTTCATTTCCATTCGCGAGTTTCTTACCCATTTTTTTTTTGTCATTTATTGCCCTGGCAAAATAATTAAGCATCCGATTTTTAGGTCCGAGCTGGCTCCTCGGATGCGGACGCAATGACACGGCGGCGCGAATTGCCGACCGGCCCCGCAATTAGAAACCAGTAGCGCGTCTTTCATATATGTCAACCGTGGATCCTCCTGGTGGTGCGTATCGAGAAGAAAAAAAAATAAAAAGGGAAATGGATTAAATGCGGAAAAATCTGGAAATTGGGCAAAACGGAGGGAAGAGAAAAAGGAGGGAAAAAAGAGGGGGGGGGGAAACAAAAGCGACAGCTCGGGGCGCCACGTGTCGAGCGGAGAGGCGGGGAGGTGAGGTGGCTGCCTCCATATGGGATTTTTGCCCTGTGCGTCATTTCCTTGTTTTGTTGTTTCTTTTTTTGGTTGTTGTGTTTTTCCCCATTTTGATCGTTGGATAGAGATAAAATAAGATTACTACTTAGCCTTTAAGCAAAGGCATGAAGGGGGACAAAAAAAAATGGCCTTCCAAATATAATTCATGGACACTAAATCTCTTTTTCTATTTTCTTTTCCTTATTTGTCACTAGATTAGATCGGGAAAAAATTTCGCTTTTTTGAGCATGGGAACATGTTGAGATTTTCACGTCGGCCGTGTATATTTGTGCGCGTGATGGTTACAGAAGTTTCGTGACATAAAAAGAAGTCGTTATTTTTGCCTTTAAACGATGCCGAATGCGGGAGTTTTTTTTTTTTTTTTGGGTTGAATGCGGGGGATTAGGGAAGGAGGGAGACGACTAAAAAATCGTAAAATTTATCTATAGGAGAAATTTCATTGGCCTATTTTTTTTTTGGTCGAATTCGGCCTATTTACTAACATTCTCTATCACAAATTAAATAAAAAGGCTTTCGGAATAAAAAACGAGCAAAAAATTTGGTGCACATAAAATGTAATTATTTATTTTTTTGGTAGGGCATAAAATGCATTTATTAGGTGAGCTGATGGTGCATATCTTTTTCATTTTTTTTTTTTCTCATAAACACAAGAAAAAGAAGTTGGGGAATTTGGGTCTTCTCTAAAGAGGTGTGGCATCATTCTCATGCATTAGGAGGATTTGGTGCGAAGATCCCATTACATTAAAACGAAGTGCAAGGGACAAAAATACTATCGAAAATCGAAAAACAAAACGATCATCATATATTTTTCTTTTATTCTCGTCGGATATCCACCGGGTTTCCGGTCACGCATCCTTAGCACGATTGAGAATAATCGGACGCATTCGAGTTCCGATTTCTCTCGTTCAAGCATGCGGTGCGAACTAGCGTGTCGACACGAGACGACACGTTTCTACCGTAAGGAAAAGCTCGAAAATCGACGGGTCAATTTCCTCGCGGGGATAATGACACCAAGGTCCCAGGACTTTAGCAAAATGTATAACGTAGTCCATGAACTTTTCATTTGTTCAACGTAGTCCCTGAACTTTACCCTGATATTTAATGTGGTCTCTAAACTTTGGATATGTTCAATGTGGTTCTTGAACTTTTTTACATATTTAATGTAAGGATTATTGAACATTTTCATATACTTTATGAATTAAATCGAAATTGGCTGCAAGTACTGACCGCGACATCGCCACTTTGCCTCCAGCTACACAACTGCCCTCCCCTCCGTCTACGGAAAAAAGTAGCAGTGTACGATCATAGCCATCATGTTTCGCCAGAAAGCAAGACCCGTATCTCTGTTTCCCTGCACAGATTCGGCCGTAGTTGCCAAGAACCTCCCTCCTCCCCCCCCTTCGGATTTTGCTTTGATCGAATTTATTTAAAAACGAAAGTCCCTTTGGGAAATTTCGAAAAGCGAAAGATATCGTGTACGCGTAGGGTCACATTTGACCCGGCACATTGTTATTTTTTATGTTGAGATAACGGTACAAGCGGTCCGTAAACTTTAACTCAATATGTAATGTGGTTCAATGTAATCCATGAACTTTAGTCTAATATTTAATGTGGCCCATGAACTTTCAATTTATTCAATGTGATTCATGACCTGAATATTTTCATATAGTTCAGGGATTACATTGAACATGTACCAAAAGTTCATGAACCACACTGAACAAATTAAAAATTAAGGAATCACATTGCATATTGAGCTAAAATTCAAGGACTATTTGTGTCAAATACCTTCTATTTTATGGGTTAATATTACGAAAAACCAAAAATTAGTACATTTGTGACAATTTTACCCCAGACTATTTTTTTTATCACAAAAAATCCTAAACTGGTACTACCTGTGCCACTTTTAACCCGAACTATTTTTTTTTTTACATAAAACCCTACACCAAGACACATGTGATAATTTTGCCCTCGAAATAATTTTTTGACCAGCAAAACCCCAAGCCAGTACACCGGTGACAAATTTACCGTCCGTTAGTTTTTGTTAAATTTTATTATCAAATTGTTAAGTTTAATGACACGTGGTAACTGATAGGTGTATCGATTTTGAGTTTTACTCCTCTATTTGTCACAAGTTTACCAATTTGTAATTTTTCGTGATATTAATCTAATTTAACGGACACTAATGGATGATAAAATTGTCACAAATGTATCAGTTTAAGGTTTTTAATGGTCAAAAAATTAGTTCGTGGGTAAAGTTGTCACAGGTGTATTAGTGTGAGGTTTTTGGTGATAAAAAATATAGTTCGGGATAAATTTCTCACAGATGTATCAATTGAGGATTTTTGGTTGTAAAAAGAATAATTTATGATAAAATTATCATAAGTATACCAGTTTAAAGTTTTTTGTGGTATTAACCCTTATTTTGTTAAAAGATCTCATATCAAATAGTAGTTGAGTTGCAATGGATCCCAATAGTTGTTCCATGGTCACCAAAAGGAGGCTGTCCTCTCTTCCTCGACCGACGAAGAGCTCCTCTGCAGCCGATGAGGAGCTTGCATGCCGCGGCCAACCGATTGGCATTGGGAGAGTAGCGGGCTGACAATGAGAAGCCAGCCGACTCGAAGGGGGCAACGACGGAATGGAGCAACGACACTTCCCGATCGTCAAACAAGGGCGAGTTCCGTCCCTAAATGTGCCGGGGCTTTGTCGGTTCTGAAAGTACGGACGTATTTGCCCCACACACACACACACACATATATATCTACCTAGACACACACCACCCTACACGATTCCTAACCAGGAGTCGTGTGGAGATAGACTGGGATTTATGCTTTTGGGGGCGGGGGATTTCAGATTTGGTGGTCCCAAAAGCCGAAAAAGAAGGCAAAAAGGACCCGCAGTGCAGCGGAAGTCGCTCGTGTCCTTCATCATCTTTCGTTCAAAAGCTGGGCAAAAAGGCACCGAGAGAGAGAGAGAGAGAGAGAGAGGGAGAGAGGTGGAAAAACGTGGTGTTTGGGATTCGGACGGTACGAACGCGCCTGCAATTGCAAACTGCACGTGACATGCATGCAGAACATGCTTCTCAAATTACTCCTGCTTTTGTGTCTCTCGTAATCCCAGATGTTCAAGAGACCATCGCAGAGCTCCCGAAAAGCTCTACCTTATAATTTCCATTCACGATGGAACTTAGACGTTGCTAATACCTGCGCGTGAAGCTAAGCGAAGGCTAAGACATATGAAGCGAAGTAGGACGAAAAATCTATCTATTTGGTAATCCCGTTAAATCTTTCCTCTGTTTCTCAACTGAGAAGGCGGACCTGCGAAAGGTTCGGCCAATGCCATATCCACACCTCTACTGGCTACATATGCCAATATCTTTGAAACCAGCTTCAGTTCATCATCTGCATAAAAGCGAGTCCTGGCACTCGCGGATCAGTTCAAACGATGACTAAATCCCTACAGATCTTACAGCAACAACAGCCGGCGAAAACCCGCTTGTCTGATTAGTATTTGAGACCCGGAGAGCTGTTCTCGAGACACTCATGTCTTTGAGCATTCCAGTACATGCGCCTTGAAATTCTCGAGCTCAGCCAAAACCTCTTCTTCCGGTCTGTAGATCAAATCGCTCATTCGCCATATCTGCAGAGATGGACATGTGCACTGAGTATCTCTATTTGATTATACTTTTAGAAATAACATGCAGCCGGTGAGATGATGGCCAAACAAGTGTACCTGCAATGTACCACCTCCTCCGGCAGTATCACAGTCATCAGATACGCTTACCATTGTCCATGGATCAGCCGAGTTCCAGTGGAAGTCAACAATTTTGTCCCTGGATGACACAGCATAAAGGCAAATATGTTAATTACAAATGAGCCACTCGAGGTCTTAGATAGGTGAAAATACAGATAAACGAGCAGGATAATAGTTTGGTCATAGTACAGAATATTTCCATCTAACATCCATGTCAAACCAGCCACCTCATAAAATCCCGTCGTAGCTTTCACATCAAATCACTCACTTATGTTTCCCTCAAGTCGGATGCCTTAACAACACTCCCCAACACTAAATCAACCGTAGCCCTCGACTTTAAATAGAATCCCATTCATAGCAAATGTGCCTTATTGATATCAGAACATACAGCTGACAGACAGATATAGTGATACAACTTAGAAACACCCTGATAATTAGAAATCATTGGTGAAGGCAGGGGTCTGGCCAAAGAATGAAGCAAGAAACTAAACAAAATATATAGTTTATTGTTCTTAATCCATCTTTTTACTCCCTAAGTTTTCCCTACCTCCTGATTATGAGAGAGCTCCAACCAAAAAAAAAAAAAGAAAAAAAAAAAAGAAACATTAAAACAAAGAAAGAAACAACTAATGGTTTCGACTAGACTTACTGATTGAGGAAAAAATAAAATAAAAGAATGCTGGTACACCAAGATCAAATCCTAAAAACCGAAATGTTTAGAGCACTCTTAAGGTTAAACCAAAGCTTCAAAATCGTACAATGAAATACTACTTACTTAGGATGGACTTAGATTACACTATAATTTGACATTTGAAAGCTTAATTCACCTGTGCCCAGCATGCTGGAAAAACAATCCCGCAGGAGCATTTGCAGCCCTGTCGACCTTTTTATCAATCTGCAAAACAAAAATTTCAGTACAAATTCCCGCATATACTCCAAATGAAAGTAAAGAACCACTAAATTCAATTTTATATCAAGCCAAAGTATCAAACACTGCAAGAGACATAAAACATGCAGATATTGAGAAACCAAGTCTGGCAAGACAAAAAGACAAACTGCCTCACCCTCTCATAATCCCAAATGTTCAAGAGACCATCTTCAGCGGAACTCCCAAAAACAGAAGGCTTGTCTGGAGACCACTGGAATATGCATGAAAAATCAAGCATGGTAAATACTACAAAGCAATCTTATACAGAGAATATATATTTCGAAGAGCTAACTCTATAACAATGGAAGAGAAGGAAAATCCATGGACACCTGCACACAAAGAACAGCTGCCTTATGGCCCTCAAACTTGTAGACTGGTGAACCAACTCCACTAGAAGTGAGATTTCGCCGATCAAACATGTTAACAGAGTTATCTGCCGACCTAGGGAAATGTACCATATAATTCAAAGAAAAGAATTATGTCATCATCGAATCTATACAAAGCATAAACCTGTCGACTTGATCCATAATTACTTCTAAAAGTAAACCACATGATAATTAGAATTTGACACAGGAGCATACCCAGTTAAAATTAGGTTATTGTCATGGGGATTCCAATCCACACAGTGGAGGTCACCATCATGTGCCTTCTCAACCTGATTCAACAAAAAGTGAGGCAGCCAACATATAACATCAGAATCAGGCCAAAGAAACGCATATATCATCAGAAGCAATAGCATTTGAATATTACAAAGAAATCTTAAGTCCAGACAAAGGCCAACAAGAATGGAAAAGCAGCAATGTACACAAGGGCATCAACTGGATAATAAGGAAAAATAATTTTCTCAGTATAAATCCATTTGTATGCCGTTAAATTAACTGTGCTGCATCACGTACACAAACGAGAGGGAATTAGTTAGCACATGCATCATGGCACAATCTGTGACATGGCATTTAACACAAAATTGACGTGTCCAAACCGCTTCTAAATCTCTTCCTTCATCAGCCTGTATGCAGGGCCAAAGTGAAAAAAAAAAAAAAAAAAAGGCCAAATTATTTTATCTAACTAATCATATTGCAGCTTTATCATCATATATTTGTTGCACTGACTTAGTCAATTCTTCTACCCTGGTTGGAGAGAGAGGGAGAAGGAGAGGTTAAGGGGACAGATAGAATGAACGAGGAAGTTAGTTAAAACATGCCGTATCACTCTAGCACAAGACACAAAAGATGTGATATCATTATTACTGAAATCATGCATAGATAAAAGCAGGTAGAGAGCACAAAAAATATAAAATAATAAGATTAGAGGGCAAGGAAGAAGTGAGACATAATATGGAGACCTTCGCAACTGGATTAGTGCCAACTCGTGCATCCCACAATATAAGGCATGAATCATCACCAACGCTACAAAATTCCTGTGCACTTTAGAAGACAAAAGTAACCATCAGACAAGGAAGACCTCATGTCCATCTATAGCAGCTAAAATTTCAAATTCACATCTCACAGTAAACATATATATCAGGTTCCGACAAAATAATGCATATTTCCTTTAACTATGCCACTTACGTGGATGGACAAAAAGCCACATCTTCAACAGTGTCCTCATGTCCACAGTAGATTCCTCGTGGTCCAACAGAAGGGCCATTACCATCCTCATTACCTTCCCCGGTCTTCTTAATGATGGACCCTCCAGATCCTGGAGATTTATTTGTTGTTTGATCTGTTGCAGATGCTGTTATATGGTCTTGAATACTCCACAAAACCACCGTCTTATCCTTTCCTATGAAAAAGGCATTTATTATATTCTTTTTAATTAACCAAATAAATGTAATTGTGGATACAAGGAAAGGCACTCATTCACACAAACGGTAACCAAACTAATTCCTTGAATACGTCTTCCAAGTTTCAAAATCATTAGATCACAAAATCACCAACAAGATAATATTAGGCAGCTCCCTGACAACTAAATGGAAAAACCAAAGAAAAAGAAAGAAAAGAAAGGATAACAAGGGAAATGCCATCCTACTCTGCACAGCACCTTCATTTTTCCATGCAAATTCTTCTCTTCAAAACTGTTTCTTTGCCAATTCATTCAGCATGCATAGTCATAGTCCTTCCTAAATAAATTTTCCCTTATTGATGGGCCACAAATATGGAAAATTCCAATCCTAGACAAACAATATCAAACCAATAATATCCTACCTCCAGAAAGAACGAAGGGTTCAGCTGGACACATTGCAAGGGCAAATTCAGCATTCTCTTGATGTCCAGTTAAAATCTGCCAAAAATAGCCAAAAGGCATATATTAAAAGAGATGCAAACATCCGGGCCAGCATGGAACTATATCCTTTGCAGAAGCCTGGCAAATCAGCTAGTGCAATAGAACATTTCGAGAAATTCGAAGCTTAGGACATCTGGTGAGTTAATATAAGTTCGCGAAGGCAGACGAGCCTTGCATTCAGAAATTATTGCAACTCTGAGACAAAAACTTTTTTTTTTTTTTTTGGGATAATTGCAAAATCACCTTCAACATTGCTCTTCATATCAAATACCCTCATCACATTTCAAAACTTAACAATTTGCCTCTCCCCAACCTAAAAAGACCATTTGTCCTCATGCACACCCAAAATCTACACCCACAAATGAAGCCTAATGTTGAGGAAGGGGAAATTTGGGAAAGAAAGGCAGCTTATTAAATTTTATGTAGCTAGGAGATGCAACCTGAAATCCAATGCAGAATTGAGAAAGATGATTGTAGGTTTTGGAATACGAGGAGAATAACTGATACAGGGAGCAAAGTTGAAGGTGGTATTTTTAATATTCAAAGTAATGTTAGGAATACTAGAAATTTTACTAAAATTGGTCAACTAGGTATTCAAGCAACCTAAAGTGGATTCATAAAGTGATGGGATCCAGCCACAAGATAAATTTAACTATTTGTACAAACAAGATCAATTACGGTACTTAGTAAACAAGTGTTACTACAAGTTTTTAGTATCTTCATCATCTTTGAATTCAGCATCTCACAGTCATCCTTCTTCAACTGTGAAAATACTCTATCAGTTCCCCATGCATAGACCAAATTACAAGTTTCACATGTAACTTGCCCCAAAACGACTGATTAATCGAGCTTATAACAGTAAGCAGCATGACTGTTTTCATTTTTTCATCCAAATGTACCAGGTAAGCTTTTTTCCAGGAGCTACTAACAATTGGCAAATTGAAAAAAAAAAAATCTAAAAAGGCATCAACACTGGAAGATGCATTGGGTCTGATCAGGAACACACCAGATTTGGACGTGAAGCTGAAGATCCAAAGACAGCATGACGGTTAGGCTGAGATTCCACGTCCCAAATGAGAACCTGAAATTCCATATAAAATCAGAAGCACTTACCAGATTAAAGAGCTATGAAATTAATTAGATTGCATAAATCCCAGTAAAAACCATAAGAAAAACCTCATAATAAACTTACATCTGGGCTGTCAGTGTGAGTTGCCACAATATTGGGATTCTGAGGAAGTTCCCTGATTCTATTAACCTGGAGGATGATAATCCATGATCAGCGTAGAGGAAAACCATGCACATCATAAAGTAAACAGTAGACCGAATGAATAAATACATACATCAAACATTTTAAGATAGAGAAGCAAAAGGTAGGTGAGTTGGCATATATTTTCTCAAAGATTATAAAAGAAAGTGAACTAGATCAGAGTTTGGATAACAAACAGGGTAGAAAGATCACCAAGGTCTCAAATTTGAAAAAAAACAAAGATTTTGCATAATCTGATTGTGAATGTTTCTGTTTGATTACGGGCTTGCCCAGTGAGAAATGAAAGGTACCTCTCCAGGATGAATAATCGTCTTGTACTTCCTAATGAATGGAGAGCGTGCTTCCTCATTAAACTGAAAATCAAGTATGAAGAGATTAAACACCACATCGTTAAAGTTAACAAGGATGAGATACATATAAATGCATAAACAGCAACTCCATCATATGTCTGCAAATGACCTGGGACACGTGCTCTGCAGCCGCAACTCTAGGTTTCACAACTTCACAGTTTGCTATCACCAAAGTATTTGGAACACTACCATCAGTCTGAGAACAAAAAGAAAGAGATTATAGAAGCAATAAAGAAAGCACAAATAATAAACAACTCAAGTTTCGTCAATTTGCCACCAAAGGAGCAACAAGATGCAGATAAAAAGTTCAAGGTTGTTTGAACTTCAAACAATTTCAAGTCAAAAACACATAAGTCTCCTCTCTCAAGTCAATATTAGTGATGTGCATCAGCACTGAATTCAAAATAGTATTAAAATTTACAATGCTATATTCAAATATCCAACTCAAAAATAAAATCTCGTGTCGATTGCAGGAGGCAGGTGAATATATTCAGTAAAAATAAAAATAAAAAAACTAATTAGCTCAACTTCAACCTGAGAAAAATGCTTGTGCTTTCAGACTCAACCTGCTTGTGCATTCAGATGTGAGGTACTCCTTGTTGAACTTTAAAACTAATATGAGGGTTTGAGAACAATTACTATCGTTCTCTAGCTTTCCATGTAAACTTAATTTTCCTATTATCCATAAGGGCAGAATTCTTGGCGTTGTTTTTACGAACTTTAATATTGCATGTGCAGGCAGAAAGAGATGTTCAAATTTATTTTAACACAACCACGTAAAAGTCCCCACCAGTTTATTAACCTGTGAATTTTAGTTACAGGACCTCCTTATTACTAAGGAAACCGCTAGATAAGCACCTAATAAACAGTGTCACACAACTTTAGACTTCTATACCACATCATCATTTGTTACCTGCTCAGAAATGTAAAGCCGCTGCCGATTCTTATAAGTTGCTTGCTCAAGTTGCGGCCCCCACCTGCATGGTGTTAGTTATCACCAATCCAAATCCACCTATAAACGAAACAATCCACAAAAGAAAAAAAGAAAATCGCCAAGCCAACGCATCAACACAAACGAACAAAACCTTTGATCCGTACCCACAAGCTTCTCCTTAACATTCAAAGGATCACTAACACCTTCCTCAAAGTCAAAACCCTAAGAAACCTGGCACAAGCTAGCAGCCACATTAACCCTGCACACCTCAATTCACCACAACGGTCCCTCCCAAAATCCAGCATTTCTGAGACAACTCCTCCGAACCAAACCTCACAGGATCAAAAGAATATTTAAACCCTACAAATCCACAGGCACCAAACTTTGCACGAAACCAAAATGCGGTCTCAGACCGGCACAAGAGAGAAGGTCAACGCGTGCTAAAACCCTAAAACCCTAAATCAACCCAACACCAACCCAGACCTACGAACGCCGCCCTCGCAATCCTCCTAAACCTCCGATAAATTCAACACCCACGCCACTTCACCGAAGCAAAACCTCGCGGAAAAAGAAACCCTCGATTTCCACCGAAACAAACAGCGAACGCAGAGAAACAGGAGGGCTTTTTGAAGTACCGGCAAGAGAGAGAAGGCCAGAGGAGGTTGTGGTTGGCGAGCCAGTCGTAGAGGACGGGGACGAGGGACTTCCACCGGGAGTACTTCTCGTCGACCGCGTGCTGCTGCTGCGACCTCCTCTCCTTGGCCCCCGCCGACGCCGACGACGACGAGGACTTGGCCGCCGCCGCCGCCGCCGCCGCCGGCTGCTGCTGCGGCGGCGGCGGCTGCTGGTGGTGGTGGGGCTCCTCCTTCTTGTCCTCCTTCGGCTTCGGCTTCCGCCCTCGCTTCTTCGGGGCCTGCGGCTGCGACTCCATCGCCGAGAGCGCTCTCTCTCTCTCTCTCTCTCTCTCGCTGTCCCGCTTCGCTAGTTTGCTCTCAGTCTGGTAGTGGTAGGTAGTGGAATCGGAATCGAGATAGCTATATGATAAAATGGAGGTGTAAAACGTCAATTACCTTAGAATTCTCGAGGTAAAATGATACGGATAATCCCTAAATTTTATTTTAACGTGTGATGTGATTTTTGAATTTTTAATTTATTCAATACAGTTTATGAATTTTAACTCAATATATAATATCGCCCATGAATTTTTAAATTTATTCGATATAATCCTTGAACTTTAACTCAATATGCAATTTCTAGATTGTGCAAATATTCGGTAGAAACATAATATTAAATTTTATTTTAATGTGCGATGTGATTCCTAAATTTTAATTTATTCAATACAGTTCATGAATTTTAACTCAATATACAATATCGCCCATGAATTTTTAAATTTATTCGATATAATCCTTGAACTTTAACTCAATATGCAATTTCTAGATTGCATGAAAATATTCGGTAGAAACATAATATCGAACATTTTCATATAATTCATGGACTAAATTAAATAAATACTAAAAGTTCAAGGACTATGTTAAATATTAAGATAAAATTTTAGGGACCATATTATACATTTGATCAAATTTTATGAATTATTTATGTCATTATCTCAATTTTTAACAAATCCCAAAAATCCCATGGAAGCGGTGGTTCTAATTTCTCAAAATTCCCGTTGGAGTGGATTGCTTCAAAATGCCCTTGAAACACGACAACCATATCATGACTTTGTCTGTCTTTTCTTGAGTGAAGATTGACGCAACCAACATAGAGGGCGTACACAAACAGGAAAAATAACACAAATGGTACATGAAATTTGGTCAAATGTCTGATATCTTCCTTGAACTTTTCATTTGTGCAATAAGGTCTATAAATTTTAACTCAATATGCAATATCATCCATAGACTTTTGTTCGATGTAGTCATTGAATAAACACAATACCAACACGTGAAGTAGTGCTGAAGTGGTCAAATTTCAATTTTATATGTCTTCAATAATGTAGTAGTGGAGTCCTAATTTGTAGGGATTTGTTTTTACACGTTTTAGTTAGTGGGATATGATAGTGGGCTTTTATTATTGTTATCCTGTTGTTATTTTCTTGCTGAGTAATTTTCGATGTTATGCCTATTTAATAGGCTTATGATCTGTTGAATAAAATGCACGAGAGTTTTTCAAAGACCAATTTTTTGTGTGTGTCCTCTTCTACTCTTTGCTCTCTTTAGAGGTTATTGAACCATACTTGTCGCTTGTTCTTTTCAACAAACTGGTATCAGAGCTAGGTTCTGGGTATTTAGTAAGCATCTCTATTGCTAAGATGGGTGATCTTCAAGTCATTGGCGGAATCAAGAAGCTCAGCAACCAAAACTACAATTCTTGGTCTACCTGCATGATGTCTTATATGCAGGGCCAGTATTTGTGAGAGGTTGTCAATGGAAATGATGTGAGACAATCGGGAGGCTGAAGATGCGAATGGGACATTGCGAAAGTGGAAGATTAAAGTGGGCAAAGCCTTGTTCGTTTTGACGACGACAGTTGAAGAGGATGTGCTGGAGCATATTCGAGATGCGGAAACTCCCAAATAAGCTTGGGATACGTTCGCCAAGCTGTTTTCTAAGAAGAACGATACGAAGCTCCAACTCTTAGAAAGTGAGTTGTTATCACATAACGATCGCTCAGTACTTCCACAAAGTGAAGATGTTATGCCAAGAGATTACTGAATTGGATCCGGAGGCTCCGATTGGCAATACCAGGATGAGGCAGATCATCATCCATGGTTTGAAGCCAGAATTCAGGAGTTTTGTTGCTGCCATACAAGGATGGCAAACTTAGCCGTCACTTGTTGAATTCGAAATTTGCTAGCTAGTCAAGAAGCATTAGCTAAGCAAATGGGAAGAGTCTCATTGAAGAATGAAAAAAGAGGCACTCTATGCCAACAAAGGCAAGTGGAATTCCAAGCGGCATGCCTACAGTGGATCTAAAAAGAACGATGACAAGGCGAGAAGTCATCGAGATGAAGGGAGCGTTCATGCATGGAAAGGTCCTAAGAATCATGGCAATGGCCAAAAGTTTGAAGGGAAGTGCTACAACTACAATAAGAAAGGTCATATGGCGAAAAATTGCTGGTTAAAAAGGAAGGCCATTGAGAGTAACGTTGCTACTTCAAAAAACGAAGACGAATGGGATGCTGGGGCTTTCTTTGTCGTAGATAAGGAGGAGCTAGCCCTTACAGCAACAACATTCAATCAAATCGATTATGAGAATGATTGGATCGTTGACTCGGGCTGCTCAAATCAGAGCAACCGTGATAAAGAAAAGTTGCAGAGCTTGTCGGAGTACAAGGGAAGTCGGGTGGTGGTGACGGCGAATAACTCAAAGTTATCGATAGCCCACATCGGTAATATGGCCATCTCTCCCCAATGTAGCGATGTCGAGGTGTCACTCCAAAACGTCTATCATGTTCCAGGTATGAAAAAAAATCTTCTCTCGGTAGCACAATTAACATCTTCTCGATCATTTTGTTCTGCTTTGGTCCACAAGATGTGAAGATATATTGAGACCTTGAGATTACAAAAAGAGCCGTAATGAAGGGATTTAAGAACGGAGTCTGCTCACGTGATGTCTCATGAAACCGCATATGTAGACAAGACGAGAAAGAATGAGACGGCAAACTTATGACACATGCGGCGAAGTCATGTTAGATATTCCAAGCTAGATTTGATGATGAAGAAGTCGATGTTGAAGGGACTTCCACAACTCGAAGTGAGAACAGACACTGTATGTGCAGGCTGTCAATATGGAAAAACGCACCAGTTGCCATATGAAGAGCCCAAATTTAAAGCGAAGGAACCATTAGAGTTGATACACTCTGATGTATTTGGACCAATTAAGCAAGCCTCCGCTGGTGGGATGAAGTACACGGTGACCTTCATTGACGACTTCTTGAGGTACGTGGGGGTTTACTTTATGAAGGAAAAATCTGAAACTCTTTCAAAATTTACAGAGTTCAAGAAGGTAACGGAAGCGAAGGTTGGTAAAAGAGTCCGTTGTCTACACACCGACAATGGGAGAGAGTACATCTCAAAAGGGTTCATAGATTTCCTTCATGAGTGCAAAATATGCCATCAGTTCACATGTGCTAGCACTCGCAGCAAAACAGGGTGTTAGAAAGGAAAAACAGTATCCGCAAAAAAGTATGTCGAAGTATGCTTCGTTCAAAGAATGTTCCAGGACGGTTTTGGGCGAAAGCGATGAAGACTATGGCCTTTGTGATCAATAGGCTTCCTCAACAAAGGTTATGCTTTTGTTCACCTTTTGAAAAAATATGGAACATGAAACCTGCTGTTGGTCATTTTCGAGTTTTTGAATGTGTGTGCTATGTATTTGTACCTGACTAGTTTCGTAGCAAGATGGAGAAAAAGGTTGTTAGGTGTATCTTTATAGGATACGACAGTCAAAGAAAAGGGTGGCAATGTTGCGATCCAACAACTGGGAAATGCTACACATCTCGGAATGTGGTGTTTGATTAAGCTTCCTCATGGTAGTCCTCGAACAAGGAAGTACTACCGAACTCGGATGTTTTTAAGGAAATGTTAGAAATTTCTCAATTTCGGTTGAGTTCAAGTGAAAATGAGGGTTGCAGATTTACGATGTAGATGTTGAAGAAGGCATAGCTCAAAATCCTTGGCAAACAGGTGTATACCAAAGGCCAAGCGAAGAAGACGAGCCAAGTGGAGCAAGTAAATCAACTGCACTTAGAAGGTCAACAAGAGCCCGAAAGCTAAATCCTAAGTATGCTAATGCTGCCATAGTAGAAGAGGCAGATGCAAAAGAGCTTGAGACATTTGAGAAAGCGTTTCAGAGTTCGGAATGGATTAAGGCTATGGAAGAGGAAATTGTTGCATTAGAGCGAAATCAGACTTGGGAGCTCATACCAAAGCCAAGAAATGTGAAGCCTATTTCTTGCAAATGGGTGTACAAGATAAAGCGCCGCACATGGATCAATAGAAAGGCACAAAGCTCGTTTGGTAGCTCAAGGGTTCTCTCAAAATATGGACTAGACTATGATCAAACATTTAGTCCAATTGCGAAGTTTACAACTGTACGAGTCCTACTGGCATTTGCAGCAAGCAAAAGTTGGAACTTGTGGTAAATGGACGTGAAAAATGCATTTTTGCATGTGGAGCTAGATCGGGAGATCTACATGAGCCAACCGATGGGCTTTCAGAATCAAGATCATCTTGAGTGTGTGTGTAAGCTCCGGAAGGCTCTCTATGGGCTAAAACAAGCACTGAGGGCTTGGTATGATAAGATTGCTGAATTTCTTACTCATAGTGGTTATTCGGTGATATCTGCGGATTCTAACTTGTTTGTCAAAGCTAAAGGAGGGAAGCTAGCTATTTTGTTAGTGTATGTGGATGATTTAATCATCACAAGAGATTGGGAAGAAGAAATTCTCCAAACCAAGGAGAATTTGTCAATTCGCTTTTAGATGAAAGAACTTGGACAGCTCAAACATTTTCTTGGTTTAGAGGTCGACTATACTTAGGAAGGAATATTTCTCCATCAGCAAAAGTATTCCAAAGATTTGTTGAAGAAATTTGCAATACTTAGATGCAAGCCAATCTCAACATCGATGGAGCCAAACGTCAAAATGTGTGCTCATGAATGGAAAGATTTAGAAGATGCTACCATGTATCGGCAGTTGGTGGGTAGTCTTATCCACTTAACTTTAACAAGACCGGATGTTTCTTTTGTAGTTGGTGTGATGAGTCGCTACATGCAAAATCCAAAGAAGACTCATTTGGAATCAGTTCGTCGAATCTTGAGATATGTGAAGAGCATGCTTGGCTATGGCATTATGTACAAGAAAGGTGGAGATTGCAGACTAGTTGGCTACTGTGATGCCGACTATGCAGGTGACCATGATTCCCAGCGTTCAACTACCGGGTATGTCTTCATGCTTGGGTCCAAAGCAATTTCTTGGTGTAGTAAAAGACAACCAACGGTGTCTTTGTCAACCACGGAAGCAGAATATTGAGCAGCAGCGATGGCAACTCAAGAAAACACTTGGCTTATGCAATTATTGAAAGACTTTCATCAACCAACGGAGTATAGTGTCTCTTTGTACTGCAACAACTTGTCGACAATACATTTGGCGGAGAATCCAGTTTTTCATGCAAGAACTAAGCATGTGGAGGTGCATCATCATTTTATCAGAGAGAAAGTCTTGCAAGAAGAAATTGAGTTGGAGCATGTCAAAATAGAAAACTAAGTTGCAGATTTGTTTACAAAAAGCTTGAGTAGTAACAAGTTCGAAAGTTTCTGCCATCAGCTCGGTATGGTGAAAAGAGTAGAAGCTAGTGTTGAGGGGGAGTATTGAATAAACAAAACACTAGCCCGTGAAGTAGTGTTGAAGTGGTCAAATTTTAGTTTTACATGTCTTCAATAATGTAATAGTGGAGTCCTAGTTTGTAGGGGTTTGTTTTTACACATTTTAGTTAGTGGGATATGTTAGTGGGCCTTTGTAATTGTTATCTTATTGTTATTTTCTTGCTGAGTAGTTTTTGATGTTATGCCTATTTAATAGGCTTGTGATCTGTCGAATGAAATGTATGAGAGTTTTTCAGTAGCAATTTTTTGTGTGCGTCCTCTTCTACTCTTTGCTCTCTTTAGAGGTTATTGAACCATACTTGCTACTTGTTCTTTTTCAACAGTAGTCACTAAACTATTAATAAATGTTCAATACATTTCTTAAATTATATTAGAATGTATAAAAATTCAAAGATCACATTAAATGTCGAACCAAAGTTCAAAAATCATACTAAACAAATAAAAAGTTCAAAGACAACATTATACATTAAATCAAAGTTCAGTGACCATTTGTATCATTTTCCCAAAACAAAGTATTCATTACTTGTAAGTTGCTTGAGCTCGAATCACAGATGACTCGAGAGCGAGGTTCGAGTCTTCTCATGTTTGAGTGGATTTTGAACACCTCAAGGTACTTCGTAGAGCCAAGCTCGAATCTAAAAATAAATACGACTAACTTGCAATCCTAATCTGCAGTTCTCGTACATTTGATTGCGCAATGTAATTGACAAAACTAATTTCCATTCACCAGTTATTTTTTCTTCTTTTCTTTTCTTTGTTGTTTCATTTTCTCCACCCACAAACCAATCGAGTAATTTGAAAACATCACTCTGACTTTGGTTCATAGGCTTTTCCTCCTGCACGCCCAAATGCCATTGCATTTCAGAATTGTAATTCAAGCTCCCCACCTTAGATTGCACATTATCTACAAGTCTGAATCAAGTCAGAATCGAATTTGAAACCGACCAAAGTTACAGCCAAATATCGGGGACAAATGCGCCGGTTTACTGGCTTCCCTGCTGAAACTCAGCGCCAAGACATTCTGGACTTCCTGAGTATTTTCACATGCACATTGATTGCAACAAGACTAATTAAGTTCCACAAAGCATGTAAAGCATTCAGATATATTTCGGTAGCCATGGGGAATCAAACAACATTGGCTTTGAGAAATCACTATGTCATTCTACAAATGAAAACCTCCCTGAATAAGTCTGCCAAAATTTTTCCCAGCATTCACGAGGACATTGTCCGTTATAGATAACTATATCCAGTCGGATGACAGCAACCAACTCAATCGAAGTGGCTCAAGAATCAAACATAAACGCCCGATGAGAGAAGAAGAAATAAGGACCCGAATCCCTGCACCAGAAAGGGAAAATCAGAAACAGAATGGTAACCTCACATGCTCTCTCGTGCATGCAAACGTATTGATCTGTATTTAGGCTCGTGATTCTACGAGCATGTATGTGCATGTACAGGAGATGACACAAGAAGCAAAATGTACCAGGAAGACCGATGCCACTGCCCCTGTAGTTACCTCCTTGACAAGGCTAAGGTTCCGTCTTGAGGAGGTTGTCTCATAACTGCAAAAAATAAGTATCTCAGGCTTAAGAAAGCAGGTGCAGGGGCAGAAACAAAGGATAGTCTGAGTGCTGCTACAAATCTGGAAGATGTTGAACATCATCCATCTGTTGATCCCGCTATTCATTTGACATCGGAGAACCAGAACTGCTACCCGTCCTTTGGCTAGTTAATATTTAGCAATGACATAAATATGCAAAATCAGCCACTAACTCAATAGCACGGTTCAGTTTAGGGAATCTCCCACAAGAGCCAGAACTCAGTAAGTTCCCTAATGCTCCCATCTCTCCAGATCCCAATTCACAAAGTCAATAATGGACAAGTCACAAGCTGGCCTGGGGCCATCACTCCCTTGACACCGCATCAAAGAAAGTGAAAAAACTGGATTACTTCTAACCAAAAAATCTCTTCCCCAAGCACATACCTATAGTGGGAGAGATATAGTCTGCTCTTAGAGGGAGATTCACTGTCCTAAAACTAAGAAAATCAAATCCTTATTTTTGAATTGATTTTTCATTATCCTTCCTTCAGTGAATGTGGAGATAAACAACAACACAACTCATGAGTCGTGACTCTGAGTTCTAGAACAATGGAAGTCACTAAGCTGGATGCCAAGAAGTTGAAGACAAAGAAAAGAGAAAAGACAACGAACCGAACAATGCAATAACTGTACCTACTGGGTATACTTCACTTTATCAATATCTAATTGCGCTAATTTCCTATCGCCCGTTAAATCACAGCTTGCAACTCGATATAGTACCACACGGTCCACGCCTACAGCGCAATTTTTGACCAAATGGACTCTCTGTTTCCTCCCTAACGGAGGTTCAAAGAGCTCCCAAGGTGAACATCGAGTTCTAAGTGCCATGTATATGACAACATCACACGAATTATCCACAATCTTACATTTTAAACCTAAGAGTCTACTTGAAAAGCAGCGACCAAGACGCAATGCCAATGTCCGAAATAGAGAATCAGGTCCAAGATCAAACTGAAACAACTGAACCGGCCACATCGTTTGCATCCGTCCCGGATCGTCAACGAAAATCCCTCCTACTCTCAACACCACTACTATCCAGTCTTCCGAACTAACAACACGGCAAGCGCCGGCGATCTAAATCGCGATCCACGGAGACCAGTCAACGAGTCCTCGAAACTGCAGTCTAAACTCAAATCCCTCCAAAACGCGACGTTCAGGCGGCCGGATACTTTCGCCAAGCGAGCGAGCGAGCGAGCCGGCGAAGAGCAACAACATCTCCGACGACTCAAAAAACTCCAAACCAAACACAAAAAAAAAAGGAGGAAGAAAAACAAGCTGAAAAATGGCGTGTGGAGGCCAGATCGGAGCTCACATGAAGAACGTGGCGGTGAAGACGAGGCCGATCGCGAGCATGAGGAAGGCCAGGGCCGGGTACAGCGAGTCCGGCACCGGACTGGCGATTGCTCTCGGCGCCTGCGCAAATCGGAAACCGGAGGAAAAAGTCGCAGCAAAGAGGAGATGAACGGAATCAAAACCAGTCGAACGTCGAAGGAGATGGAGGTCTAGGGTTTTTTCGAGGAGGGAGGGAGCGAGGGAGGGGACTCACCATCGTCGTCGCTTGCTGGAGCTCGGAGTCGTCGTCGTCGTTCCGCGTCAAAGCTCCTCCCACGAGTTCGTTCGACAGCAGCGGAAAAAGCCCGGTCGCGCGGTCGGAGACGATGAATATATAGAGCCGAGAAAGGAAGGTGGGCTGGGCTTTGGACCTTCTGATGGCCCAAGTTTCTGGCCCAGGCCCAATCTTATTTACTTGAACTTATCATCTATTTTTCTTTTAAAAGTATACTTTACTTTAACATTCAATCTGCATTTTTTTTTTCCCAAGACAAAATATATTTTCCAGTTTTGTTGCTTTTTTTTTTGGCTAGCCAAAATTTAGATTAAAAATATACTGGTCAATCTTGCCTTTTTAGGGTGAGTTCTTGTGTGAGGCCTGCATTCATCAATCGAGGCTTTCCCTAGAGATTTCGAGTCAAGGCGCCAACATGATCCACAGTCGAGAGGATTTCCAGGTAAAATGTTGGGTGCGCGACCGATCGAGCATGTCACACAATCCGACTTTCCAATAAACGAGGTTTGAAGCTTGCTTGCATTGCAATTGTAATCTGTCATGATGACATATGCCTAATACAGTGCCAAAGGCTCCAAAATTTCAATCATCTCAGGTCTCGTCGTGTTTAAATCCTCTTGAAAATTTTACTTAGTACCCATAAACCTTTAACAACATAAAATCCCCATCAAACGGGTGAGTCGGATCGAGGTTAGGTTGGGTTGGGTTGGGTTGAAAATGGTTTAACCTAAATTGATACATTTAACCCTTTTTTGACCCATGTTCCATCTAATACAAATCAAGTAATTCGTACACAACTCGACCCATGTCTAACTCTTATTGCTAAAACACTTTCATTTTTTACATAATCTAGAAAAATTGATATCCAAATTGAGGTAAGAGCGTGGAGTGAGCTAGCGCAAGGTTGAGCCAACGGCAAGAAAGAGCGAAATGGTTTATAACCCATTTTTACATGAAGATATCACAGGTCTCAACAGTCAACATGACCTCTTTTCATTCAGGAGTTCATCGACAAGATGCGGTCTGGTGAACGAAGTGCTTCATTCACCATTAACGTTCTGTACATTTCAGCACTTGGAGCTTTTCATTCCAGCTATCTCATTTCTCTCCAATTACAATTCAACAAAAGAAATTTACACCAAATGAAACAAAACCATCCCCTCCATAACTAGCATAACCGTGCATTCGCGGCCCCGGCGAAAAGCTCAGTCGGTAACATCTCCTCCTTCATATCCCCTTATTAAGTTAGGCCTGATGACATCCTGCCGGTGCCGAGCATTTACGCCGGACTGTCGGTTCGCACCAACCAGTTCTCCTGTTTTGCAACCACAAGCTAATGCGAGCTGTAGTCGTGGTGTGGAGGACTGCTGTGCCGGTTAATCCACAAAAAATCCAAGAACAAAAAAATCAAAGAGGTTGGAACTTGAGTCGATTCTTGTCGGCCCAGAAACCTCCCTCAGTTGGAACCTGGCCATAACGCCAAAAAGGCGCCGTGTTCACTTGCGCTGCCTCCGGACAATCTCCTTAGTCTCTCCCAAAAATGCCTTCCTCTTCCCGTTCTTAAAGGACCCGAGCTCGAATACCTCCGAAATGAACCTGAGATGGGCCTTGCGTACCCTGCTGATGTGCCTAGAAAATCTGAAGCCAACACTCCCCGCTCACTATTACTGACAGAATCGTAGTCTGGATCCGAGTATCTGCCTTGTAAAGGATGCTGCGACTGTCCAGAACCGGCACCAGCCCTGGGATCCAACTCAATGGACAAATCTTCTCGGCTAGAACTTCTGGAACCGGCCTCTCTAGCCTCATCGCACTCGCACTCATTACATACTAGTTTTAGCGCCTGCACGACCTCACCCATGAAAGGACGGTGTGATACCTCAGGCTGCACGCACATTGAAGCAATCGCTGCCACTTTGGCCACGCTATCGAAGGGGACGTTAGGTCCCAGAGACGGGTCTAGAATTGCTTCTAGCCCTTCTCTGCTAGTGAGTAGCGGACGAGCCCAGGTGACCAGGTTCTCTTGACCAGGTGGCTGTGACATGTCAACCGGCTTTCTTCCTGTCAGGAGCTCGAGGAGTACGACTCCATAACTGTAGACGTCACTTTTCACGAGAAGATGCCCTGTCATGGCATATTCAGGAGCAACATACCTGGATGCAATCGACATATGAAGAGAATTTCAGTATTGTGGTTACATATAATCTCAAAGCAAAACATCTAGAATCTCAAAGGGTCACATCTGAAGGGCCAAACATCAAAGAATAAATTGCCTGTAAGCTAACAGATCCTTCCGCACAAGTTTCTTGAGACCATAAGTCCAGCGAAAGTTAGCAAGAACGAAGTTTGATTTGAATTCAAACCTGTGATGTTAACATGGATGTACCAGAGAATAGGATACCAATCTTCCTAAGAGACCTCAAATTACTGATGTTATGCTGCTTTAAACCAACATTTACGACCAACACATTTACAACTAACCAAAGAATATGAGATTGGAAATCAAAGCAACTATTTGAACAAGAAAGGAATTTTCTTACCCAAAGGTTCCCATGACACGTGTAGAGATGTGTCTATTTTCCTCATCCATAGCGGTGCGAGCCAAACCAAAATCTGACACTTTGGGTGTAAAATCATGTTCCAATAATATGTTGCTGGCCTTGAAGTCCCTATGTATAACACGTGGGCTCGAGTCCTCATGCAAATAGGCTAAACCACGAGCAGCACCAAGCGCTATCTTCATCCTAGCACCCCAATCTAGTGGGGCAGCTTCCTTGTCAACTCCTGAAAGCATGGGAAAATAGACACTGGCTTTACACCCCATGAAGCAGAATCAAGAGAGAGACAAAAATAAGTTAATACTAGAGAAAAGTTGCATATTAATCTACACTATACCTACCATGCAAATGAGATTCCACGCTGCCATTTGGAATAAGTTCGTACACAAGGCAGCGGGCACGTTCCTCTGTACATATACCAATTAGCTTGACAAGATTCCTGTGGTGTAGGCGGCTAAGCATCTCGACTTCAGCTAAAAATTCCCGGCCACCCTGTTGATCCTCCCTCTTCAGTACTTTCACAGCTACTTTGGTCCCATCTTCAAGAGTGCCACTATATACACGTCCAAAGCCACCTTCGCCAAGTATTCTTGACTCGTTGAAATGATCAGTAGCTCTTTCAATTTCACTCACGCTGAAAGTTTTAGCAGACCCAGCATAAGTCGGTATGCTAGATCCAAATGACAAAGAGGCAGAGCTCGGGCCACTTCTGGGGATAGACCCTGCCCTAACTGCAAGACATTGGCCTCCATAGTGAGAATGGGAGAACTCCCTTTGACCCAAACTTGCAATATTTAATCGAAATCATAGCCTAGGGTTGTTACAAATTATAAACCAAGTTAATGTTCTTGTCAATTCTAGTACTAAAATATGGGACATCTACTAGGACTCATCTTTCTGAAAATGGCACTAAATTGAAATTCCTCTTGTTACATTAATAGTCCTGTTATGTGCAAGTATTTGGCCAACTTCTTCTGGAGTTTTTGTTTATGGACCACCTACCAATCTCCGCATGCTGGGGTCCATTGGAAAATATCACAACAGCACATCCGATTAACACTGTTGGTGATCAACTATTACCTGGTGACTTTGCAACAGATGGTAACAAGGTCTGGGGAGTCGGTGCAGGTTGAAAAGCTCGATCTCTGTGTTTCATTACCCAAATCCAACCAGCAACAGAGCATAAAACAACAGCAACAAGGGCAGATAGGACAATAATAGCAACCACACCACCGCTTAGCCCACGATTATGCTGCCCCTTCTGCACATCTACCCCAAGAGGTTTATTTGTTCTTGCATTATTGTCATTGCCGGAGTAGGCCCCACCATCAATTATTGTAGCATCTGGGGGCAAAGGCGGAGATGCAGGTAACCCTGTAAACCCAATACAAGTATACAGCATTGTCTCAAGATCAACTTAGTGTCATAAATGAAGGGAAAAAGTGACTGACAGGTGCCATGACTGACACAAAACATTACCGGGATATCGCACGTATAGTACTTCATAATCACCAAAGTAGGAAGCGTTTATGAAGACCTGCTTATGCCAAAATCTGTTGAAAGTCAAGAAAGCGGTAGTATTATCAAATTGGTCCCCCAGTGGTACCAAGTCAATTAGCACGATGGTTTTCTCGGGCTGCTCAGTGGCAGCATTCGCCCCCATTATGCGGACTTGACTTTGCTTCATAAACACACCTGAAGCAATTTCTTCAGCCAACTCCGAAACCAAGGGGAAGAAAGTATAAAGAGCAACATTGAGGCGCAGACCAACTTGCATAGGCCACACACAGCCACAGGGGGACCCAGGGGGAGTGTTTGTGTATGGATCCATGCATGTTGTTGTTGAACAATCTGCAGAAAAGAATGTCCCTAGTTTTACATTTTCAACAATGGCGAAGGCATGACATCTGGCTGTAAGCACCAGAGTAAACAAAAGCAGAACATGATTCAGCTAACCTTCATTTGGAGGTGGGGGAGGTAATGCCCGAATAGGAGGTGGAGGTGGCAATATGAGATTTGTCAATGGAGGCTTAGAAGGAGAAACTTGATAAATTGCACCACATGCATCAAACAACAGCAAAGTAAGATAGAAAGAACAATCCTAATCAATCTAAAATGGAGAAATACCACATTTTCTCTTACTTTTGGGATGTCCAGATGCAGTTTTTGGAGATGGAGAAGGTGCCAGTGGTAAATCACTCTTCGAAGGAGAATTGGTGGAATGGGCTGGTGAAACCAAAGAGCCTGACCAAGAAAAGCGTCAGATGTAATAATTTGGTTGGGTGCCATCATATTAAATGGCTCTAACATATTAAGTATGTGCCTACCTGGACTCGGTGATGGAGGAGCATTGTGTCTTTGTTTATGTCTCGGAAGTGTAGCTGGAGCAGAAACTGGACCTAACAGATATTAGAAAGAAAAGAGTCAGTATCAAAGCGACAGTTATGCAACGGGTCTATTTGGTCATCACATGATTCCCAATTGCAATTCTAAACCACTTGACTAGTGGAACCTGGAAGGTCAGAGAAAGGAGGAGGACTGCTAATTTTGTTCCCTCCGTCATGATGCATGTCAGATGAGGGTGAGGGCGACTTTGTAGAAAAACGATGGCCTTTGCTGGAAGGTAATGGAGGAGGAGGTGAGGGAGCATCGGCAGATATATGATGGATTGTGTGTGGGGAAGGAGCTACGCTGCCAGATGAACCTGCACGAATAAATTATGATGCTGAGCTCTATTTTCACCACTTGGCCCACACAATCCTGAGTCCTGACTTAGACGCATCAGTAAGAAATGATGGAAAGCTCACCTTTAGATGGCAAAGGCGAATGGCTCGGAGGTAGTACGGCCTTCCCAACATGATGATGGTTAACAAATGAAGCTGGAGGTAAAGGTGAAGGTGAACAATGCCCTTCGCTTGGAGGGAATAATAGAGAGGGAGCAGGAGCGCTGGCTTTGTGCACAGAAGGAGATACAGCATCAAAAGAACCTGTCAGAGAAATTTCAGTATATTGAGGACAAGATTCTTGTTGGTATTCACAAACAGCACGCAGTCATCCCTTTACCTTTAGGTGGATGTTTCATAGGAGGCAGATCAGTGGCTGCATCATTCGGAGGTGGAGTAACAGGCATCTTGTCACCTTTCTTCAGTGGAGGTGATGCAGGAGATATGTGATGGCCTGCAATCTCACATAGGACAAATAAAGCATCATATTTGCTACTCAAAAATCAATCGGAATTGATAAAGATGGACAAAGTTAAAACTAGAAAGTCAGGAACGAGCAAGCCAGATACATCAATCATATAATCATGGCTCCTCAAATCCTATATACCCAATAGCGATTGAGAGATGTCTCATTAATCTTTTGAAACCATAAAAACAGAAAACTCGATGCTGAAAACATGTCAATTTATGAGCTATAACCATATATTACCAAGAATCTGATTTTTTAGCTATATATATACCCTATAGACGCAATAAGCCACATCTCTTCTATGCACAATGGCTTCAGAATTTCTTGCTACATTACTATACCTATATTTTAGTTGGTACCTGCTACTATGGATGGAGACTCTGCAGGTGCATGTGGGTGGACCGATGGGGAATTTTGTGTCCCCTCATTTGACGGAGATGCTGCTGGTACTGCAATTGATTTATTAAGAGAAAAAAAACACCTTTAACAACAAATGCTGAGTTGGAAAGCTAATCCATTAAAGATTATGTCTTGAGGCACACCGGGTGGTATAGGTGGTGTCATATGAAGCATCGTGGGACGTTCTGCTGGCGGACTTTGTCCTATTTTTCTTGGTGGAGCTGGAAATGATGCTGTTATTAGAGATGAACAGATTAAATATAGTCGGAGCAAATTAAATGAAAATCATTAAAAATGCTAATCACCTACCTGGGACACTTGCTTCCGGGACGGGACTATGGCCTGCCGAATCATTTCTTTGGTGTCCAGCTGGTGGGGAAGTTGCAGGAATACTAGCATTGTCTAGTGGTGATTGTGCAGGTGGATGTTTTGTAGGTGTTAAAGTAGGAGCTGAACATCACAACGACAAAAGACAGCTCATGAATGACAATAGTTGCATGGATCATGAGTAAAACATAATAGAACAATTTGGTATGTACCAGGAGCTAGAGAGACTGCAGGAGTTACATGTACTGGTGCCTTCTCAGGAGATTCACTCGGCGGAGGAGCCAAAGCCCCACCTTCAATACTCATTGGCGGAGGCGCCAACGGGTTTGGAAACAATGAATGTGGATTACTTGGTGACAAGGATGGTACAAGTTCCGTAGTCTTTGAAGGTGGCAAAGCAGACAAAGGTGGCGATGCAAGTGGAGATTGTAAAATAGACCCTGATTTAGAAAAGAGGCTTAAATTATATCAAGAAGGTTAAGGATCCAGCAGTTTCAGAGTCACATACCACTGGGCTGAGATATGGAGCTCGGTGCATTTTCATTCGCGCTTCTTTGGTCTAGGGACGGTGAGGAAGACAAAAGAGGTGGTGCTGCTAGTGGAGAGTGCAAATTTGACCCTAAATTGTGAAAAGAGAAGCTCAATTATTAAAACCAACTGAAATTTATTAAAGTTTTTAAAGACAGAAATTACCATTGGGATAAGATAATGGACTTGGTGCGCTGCTTTTGAGTGACTTCATTTGATGGGCAGAAGCCTCCGCTCCTTCTATTGGAGGAATAGCAGAGAAATTCTCAGTAGATGGAGACCCTGAAATGGATTGGAGAGAAAAAAAAAAAACATTTCACAGGCTATTCCACTGCCCATGCAAAAAATTGAAAGCTTAAAATCCATTTAGCTTTCAATTGGTCCGAGTAAGATTTAAGTCTATGCTGAAGGTAGATTTAGGACAAACCAACTATATGAAAGAAAATAGTAAATTAGAAAAGCCTGTATAAACGAAGAAATGCAGCATAAATATCTATCTATGCAAACCATGCCTAATGGCCATTCATCCAGTCAACCATGATCTAGCAAATAATTCCCTGATGGAAAGCTTATCTGTGAAGAGATAGCGCTGAAACGTAAAAATCAAAATTTGGGAAAACATTGAGCTAGAACTTGCAATCAAGGACAGCTGAGTGCGATTGTTACATGATACCACACTGAAAATAGCACGTTGAAATCAAGAGAAGAACAATAGCGTATGGATCTGACGTGCCTTCACCAGATACCTATTCTCAATTCATGCTCCGGCTTAGTCATTGCAGACGAATCACTAAATGCGACAGCATTACATTAGGAGTGAGAAACGAAGGGGCAGATTCGTGCAACTCTCTTTATAGTTACAAGACCTTACAGCTCGGTGAAATTTGATAAACCAAGACAGCAAGTTATCATTAGATCAAACGTCGAGTTCAGCAGCGGCACCAAGTGCCCAACATCACAGTATAACAAGTAAAAAGGCAAGAAATCTTTCGTACCTGCAGATCCCGGAACAGCTGAAGCAAAGGCAATGATGCATAGTTGAACCAGCTGGACAGTGATCACTTGCATCACCACCCCCATCTCATTCAACACCAAATCCCAATCCTTACAATCCCAACTCCAGCCCAAATACAATATTGAAGAACATAAATAAAACTCCGCAAAAAAAAAAAAAAAAAAAAGAAGATTGCTAAATTTACAGACTCGATAACACTTGAAGCAAGATCGAAGAGGAAGGGAATCAGATCAGCAAACGAGAGACCCCGCGTACAGTGAGAGCAAAGCAAAAGCAAAAAATAAAAAAAAATTTCCCTTGTGGTGGAGGAAACACAAAGAAGGAAAGAAGAGAAATTAATCAATCTCTCTGTGAATAAACAACATGCTCTGGAACCCGCAGAGACTCTGAACCCATAAACGCCTACTTCTCCACCAACATGAAATTAATTCCACGAACTGAAACCGACCCACGAATTGAAATGCCCTGTGTACCACAAGCAACCCCACTCACGGAGGAACTGAACAGTTACAGACAAGAGACACCCTTCCCCCACTGAGAGAGAGAGAGAGAGAGAGAGAGAGGAGAGATTATTTTATTTGAGGGAGGTTAGATTTGAGTGGAGTGTTAATGGGAACATCACGAGGAAGAGAATCAATGTCTACTTAAGTTGAAATTGGACTTTTGCAGGAGATGGGTCTGCTTAATTTAATGGTGGGGGTTGGTTTCCTCAAGAGCCTTGACTCGTGTATGCTCTCTTGTTCTTGCTCTTCTTCCCTGGTTTTTCCATCTCTTTTCCTCAGCTGATCTTGGCGGTGGACATTGGAGACTTTTGCTTTTTGGTAAGAGCGTGGTGAATTCATCCACTGACTCATCACCCACTATTCTGCTCGTCGCGATGATCCGAGAACTCGGAAAAAAGGCGAGAGGTTTCATGGAGGATACGATGTTTACCTGTCCCTGACCTGACCTCAGCTTCAAGCAACAGTTAAGACTTTGGCCGGGAATTGTAAAGCGACAGTTAAAGCAGCAGAAGAAGTAACTGCTAGAACTCACACTAAAACTTTATAAAAGAAAAATTTAAATAGAACCGTATATATCTTTACTTTAATCGGGTAAGGATCCCACATATAAGATCGAATTAGGCGCGACCATACATGTTGTGTCCGCTTTTGGGTCACCCATTCGGACTTTGACGCATATTGTGAACGGGAAATTTACCAATTTAAAGTTGATAGTTTCTCGTCACGGAAAAATTTGCAAAGTCAATATTAGGATTCAACTGGAAGTGTGTATCGGTCCCGGTCTAGCGTGGAAACTGGACCGAACCCACCGGTTTTAGGTGGTTCTTGAGTGGATTGGCCCAATTCCTGGTTCCACATCAGGAATTGGACAGAATGGATCGAGTGATCGGCCAAGATTTCTTAATTTTTTTTCAAAAATTTATTATAAGGAAAATCCTAATTAGTAAATTTTTTTTTCTTTTAATGTTGAAAAACTCCCATGTGTGGGGAATAAAAGAAATCACCGGTTTTGAGACTAACCTTGGAACCAGTTTGATTTGATTCCAAGACTAGGCGGGCTAGTTCTCGACAGTCTAGTTTTAGGTTTTGCGGTCGGGACTGACCCACGTTGAAATCGATGACCCCAAAATTCAGCTTTGTAGTCGCGCTCACTAAGCAACAGGGCCAGTCCAGCCTAGGAACAAACCGAAGCGGCCTTAATTCACACCAGAACCATCTTGGTTGCTGGGTAAAAAATTGGTGGAGGCATCCTTGACCGATCCGGTCTTCCGTTTCACACCATGAACCATCGGTTGTACTCGAGAACCGGCCCTATAAGTCAAAACCCATTCCAAATGGTCGTCACCTTTGGCTTGGCCACGTGAAACGGATTGGGAAAGTTTTAATATCACTTATAGAATTGCTTATTTTCATTGAATTGAAGGTTGAAAATGAAGATTGCAAAGATGTCATCTTTTCAAAGTAGTACATCGTCTTGATACACGCGGTCCATGATATATATATTTATACACAAAACTTAGATCTGGTTCAGCAATTGTCTTCATGTTAGTCAAACAATGCATATGAGAGACAATCGATGACTACACACTTCTTACGGGATGCGGATTGTAATTATCAAATCAACATCAGCCAAGTTAAAATAACCTTTTCTTATCTTTAAATTTCTTCTTGAGACTTTAACAAGCTACCGGACCCCAGCAAGAAGCTATAAAATGTTCCAGGATATTGTGATTATTTCAAGAAAAGGGCTATTAAAAGAGAATTATATTCACAAGCAATTGATTATGTTGACCGCGTAACTTACTAATAGACACTGATATTAAAGCACCTAAATTATGATGCGTACTAGATTTATATATATATATATGTGTGTGTGTGTGTGTGTGTGTGTGTGTGTGTGTGTGTGTACGTGTGTACACACACACAAGAGGTTGGGACATATACCAATTTGATATATGATCTCAAGAAGCTGAGTCATTATATCACCATATCTAGGGGTGTTAATGGATTGGATTAAGTCGGTTTTTCATGATACTTGACCCGACTCGAATAACTGAATGTGTGTGCTTAAGAGGTTGGGACGTATACCAATTTGATATATGATCTCAAGAAGTTAAGTCATTATATTACCATATCTAGGGGTGTCAATGGGTTGGATTAAATTGATTTTTCATGATACCTAATTCGACTCAAAAAAGTGAAAGTGTGTGCTTGGTTCGACTCGAGACGAGACCCGGATAGTATATAACCACATGATCGGGCTGGGCTAGGCCGGATCGGGTTTGGTGATGATGGTGAGTTAGGTTAGAATGAAGTGTGTTCTGTCAAAGCATAAAATAAGAAAGGAAAATTTGGTAGGCATTGGCAATCAAAGTCCATATGTCATATGATTAGCAAATTTTTTTAATATGGATTTATATTCATCGATTTGAAATATTCCAAAAAAGTACAATCAAGGAGGGTTTGGGTTCTCGTGCATTCAATCGGCATCTCTTGAGACGGTTTCGTGAATACAAGACAAAGTTAGTCATTTTAAATGTCAAATCAAATGTCTATCATTCCTATTTAAGGTATTCGGGTCTTGTGATTATGTCGAAGAAAGAGGAAAGAAGCTCCAAAAAAGCAAGAAAAAATGTGTATGTTCAATCAGGAAGGTTAATTTGGAAATCATACAGTCGTTTCCAGGACATATCAAAGCTTCAAAGTGGGCATCATGATCAGAATAGGTTTGCCTTAATTATTGTCTCGGCTCATTTGGCTTCGGAAACTTCGTGCCTTTTAAATCAATCAGTGCGAGCTTATGCCTCACCAATCATGCAATTTGAGCTTTTGATGATATGACAATCTCACCATAGAAATTTGCCACTTCATATTCCAGAGCACCAAATATAAATAAATAAAGCCTAAGATGATTCTGAATCGACATAATTGTGTAGCTCGGACTCAACATTATGATCACTTGAGATCGAGTGGCCTAACTTCAAGTCAAACTAGAGCTCGGGCTACTTGAGTATCTTATCAAGTTGACGTCGTAAATACTTAGCTCAACATGTTCATGAAACTAAGCAAGCTTTTATTTTTCTTTTGATTTCTTTAATAGTTAGTAAAAACAGGCAAGTGTAGACAAAATAAAGGGGAAAAACATTCGAGCTTATTAAACTCCAGCTCGGACTTATTTACAATTCGAGTTGACTTCACATTTTTCAATTTTCAATTCGAGTTAAGCTTGAAAGTGATGTTTCATTCTCGATTGAATTCGAGTTGTGTTTTGGGTATCTAGTATGTGCGTCAAGTTGAGCTCGAGCTTCATACTATATCAGCTCTGACTCAAATTATCAAGCTGCCATTTGGGATTCTTTAAAGTATATGTCTCTTTAAAAATGTTTTTTCGTACCAAGATGCTTGTTATTTGAAATTTTATCCCTTTTTTGCCGCATATATATGTGTGTGTGTATGTATGATGCTTGGTAGTAAAATAAAGAGTTAATATCACGAAAAATTCAAATTTGTATATATGTGATAAATTTACTCAAAACTATTTTTTAAACACTAAAAACTTCAAACTAGTACATCTGCGATAAATTATCAATAACTAATTTTTTGACTACAAAAAATTTAAATTAATATACTTGTGACAAATTTACCTTCTTTAAATTAGATTAATATCACGAAAAATCATAAAATGGTAAATCTGTGAGAAACAGAGAGGTAAAATCCTAAACTGATACACCTATTAATTGTCATGTGTCATTTAACTCAGTAATTTGATGATAAAATTTAATGAAAACTGACGAATGATGGTAAATTTGTCACATACGTATTAGTTTGATGGTGTTTTTGTATTATTAATTCAAAAATGAAAAATCAAATAAGCTAATAGTGTGTTCCCTTCTCCCGAGGGCTTTCACATGTACATATTTTGTCACATCTATTTAACGTGGCACCTGATTAGATTGGTGTCGGAGAATATTCCTTTCTATTTTATAAATTTTGTCACCGGACCTAAATGCAATTTTTTGTGCAAAGCCAAATCAAGGGCGAATGACGTAATAATTAAATAATATACGATCTAACTCTCTCTGGCATCAGTGTGGATTTTCACGTGGATGGGGACAAGTCACACCCAGAGGAAACTAACACGAACCCCACGTTGAATAGGGGTGGACCAGTGGAGATCTTGGGAAAAGAAAAGGCTCCAAATCTTTTTGTCTTTTATATATATATATATATAAAAAGAATAATTGCTTACTTAAGGTTTATATAAATGCCCATAGTTTCGTTTGCTATATATATGCGTCAAACATTTTTTTGCGAGAGAATTTGTTGGAAAATTATGCTCACCTGAAGTTTTTAGCTCATTTGAAATAATAAATGCCGATAGATAAAGGGAGATCACTTCTCAGGAAGCACACGCAAAGCAAATCAGGGAACAATCTGATTCCAATATTATATTAAAATATCAAATCTAAAAGCTTAAGTTCATAAATGGAGGGAGACTATATATATAAATAGAATGTTAATACTATTGAACAAGAGATGTGTGACATTTTAACATATATAAAGGGAGCTTTTAGATAGCCGAGTCTTTATACTTGTACTCCTAAATTATGGATAATTGTCCAAAAGATCTTATTATATGCCATTGCTGGCTAATATAATCCTAAACTTTTGACAATTTATTAATGTAATTCTTCTGGTCAATTTTAGTCAGAAATTGCGGACACGGCTGTTTAGTTAGTGTTGACTGTCCTACGTGATAAGGCTGGCAAGACTAATGCGGACGATTGTTCCAATTTTTTAATTTTTTTTTAGTTTTTTTTAGTTTTTTCCTTTTCCTTTTCTTTTTTCGTCCCAACTAGCGAGGTCAATGTGGCCCAAGCGAGGTTTTCCAACAATCATTGGGGCCCGAGGCCACGGTGACCCATCCGGACGAGAAGGAAAAAAATTAAAAGAAAAGAAAAGAAAAGAAAAAGGAAAAAAATATAAAAAAATAATTTCTTTAAAAACTAAAATTGCCCGTGTCACGTAAGATAGCCAATGCGCCGTCAATGGTTTTCGACCACAATTGGCCAAAATCAAAATATTTATGACTAAATTGAAAAAATTAAAAATTTAAAATTGAATTAGCCGCCATATAATATTGTTCATATTATAATTAGGAGAATTGTCAAGATTATAGTGGTTTTCTTAATTTAGAAATCAAACTTAGGACCTACTAAACTTACGATATGTTTTTGAAGCTCCTATCTGATTTTTCTTTAGTTATAGCAAAAATCTAGCTGTAGTCATAAGAACTCTTTCCAAAAGAGATAATTTAAAGTTAATTAAGTAAAATTGTACCCTAAAATTTAATATTAAACTGGAAAGATTGGGACCATTAAGAGTGCTGATTTTGATGACAAGGTCTGCCCCCAAAATTCAAAATGCCCTTAATACAAGTGGTTCCCGTATCGCTATCTTATAGTTTCTACTTTTCAACGCATGATTGGCTTGGATACAATTGCACAAATTGAAACCTTTCGAAGCTTTATTTTTGTCTTCTAACTTTTGTTAAGGCTGAAAAGGACCGTCCTTCGAACGAATATCCGCACCATTTCGATTGATGATGCAAGGAATCAAAAGTAACTTATAATTGAAAAATATAATTAGTTAATTAAATGACCTTCGCTATAATTTCGGCATCAAGTGCTCGAGGAGCAACATATTACATACCCGTACGAAAGTGGATTATATAACAAAAAATTATTCAAAAAGTTCTAAACTTATTGCACGATTGTCAATTTACTTGTAAATCTTTTGATTGTGTCAATTTTGTCCTAAACCTTTTGACAATTTACTAATGCAGTTGTTCGACCAATTTTGATTGAAAATTGCTAATGTGGCAGTCTAGTTAGGGCCAGCCGTCTTATGTGGTTATGTGATGTGGTTGCTGACGTGAACAATTTCTGCATTTAAAAAAAATTCTTTTTTTACCCTTTTGTTTTTGTTTTGCCTGTGGCTAGGAGAGGGCCGGCCTTGCTTGGGTGAGGACATTTGCGGCTCTCGCCGACTCACCCAGGCGAGGGTCCCTAGCATGTGGCTGGTCGTTGGCGATGGCCGAGTACCAACCATAGGGGAAAGGAAAAGAAAAGGGGAAAAAAAAGAGAAAGGAAAACAATAGAAAAAAATGTAAAAGAAGAAAATTAGAATTTCTTTAGAAGATTTCAAAAATCATCAGTGTTGGTGTTGACTGCATCACCTAGGACGGCTATCATCCATGTCAGCCATTTTTTGCCAAAATTGGTTAGTAAAACTATAGGGTGAAGAACATTAAAAATGCCAAAACTTATGTACAACGCCTACTTTAGTACCAAAAGTTTATTTTGGATCACTTAAGTGCCACTCTTTTGAAAAAACGATCACTTAAGTGCCAACTCCGATTTGGGTCGTCGGAAATCTGACGTGGCTATATTTTATTAATTTCTCAGTCCTATGTGGCACGTCGGCGCTGATGAGGACAATATTTAATAATATTTTAAAATTTTTTTCTGATTTTTTTCCTTTTTCCTTTTTTTCGTTTCTTTCTTCTTCTTCTTCGCTTGGTCGGTGGTTGGACACTAGCCACCGGTCATGGTGGCCACCCGCCTCGCCTTGCCACGGGCGGGGTCGGCCTCGCCTCCCGGGGCTCGCCCTTGCCCAGGCCATAAGCGGCCTCACCGGTGTCGCTCGGGGGAAGGCGACCCCTGACGAGGCCGCTGTGGCGTGGGAGAGGGCCGGCCTTGCCTTGCCGGGGCTCGTTGCCCAGGCGAGGCGAGGCGAGGCGAGGCGGCCTGACCCGGGGGCTTGCCCTACCGCCTGGTGAAGGTCGGCTAGGCCTCACCCCGTGGCGGGCGACAGCGACCTCATACGGGCGAGGCCAGTCGGCCTGCCAAGGCCGGTGGCTGGTGTTCGGTCACCGGCCAAATGAAGAAGAAGAAAAAAAAGAAAAGAAGAAAAGAAGGAAAAAAATAGAAAAAAATCAAAAAATAATTAAAAATTTGCAAATTTACACATGAAAATGCCAAGTAGAACTAAGAAATTCAAAATATACACGTGGAAATGTCACGTAGATTAAAATTTTAATTAAAAAAGTCACGACTTAATTTGGCGGAATTTCTCGCTATTGGCACTTGAGTGATTGTTTTTCTCCGATTTTGACACTTAAGTGATCCAAAACAAACTTTTGGCACTAAAGTGAGCGCCGTATATAAGTTTTGGTACTTTTAGTGTTCTTCACCCAAAACTATATTGGCAAACTGTTAAAATATTTAAAACTAAATTGACACGAATGAAAAATTTAAACTGAATTGTCTGTTGTACAGTAGACGTAAGACTTTCTGGACAAGTATCCCTTGTTGGATAATAAGGCCAAATATAAAAATGGATTATATAAAAAAGGAGGTGGGGTGAGATGGTGAAAAGATAGGATGATTCAATGGATCCCACGAACCCTAGTTTTTAAGCTTAATTTAGTGTCTTAGCTCATGCTGTGTTGGCTTTAAAAAAAGAAAGAAGCTTTATATAATTGCGACAACATATAAAGTGATGATGAGAACTTAATTAACTATAGTTTAACTAGAAGATGAGATGCTAATAAAGCCCGGGAACCATAAAAAAAAAATTGCACTTTTACTGTTTTTTGATTAGAAGTTCAAAAGGAAAATTGTAATCAGTACCAAAAGGTATAACAAATTTTCATTCTCCAATAATGACGGCTAGGGAAAATAAATTAAATAGTTTAACCAAGCCAAGCAAAAGCTTAGAGTGAGTGGTTATTAGCAAAAAAAAATCTAATTATCTTAATTAACCCAAAAATGTTAATTTTCACACTAATAGATAAACTTGCGTTTCAGCCTATCAGTGCAAGCTTCAATTGATCATGCATATTCAACTTGATGGTTGCAAATCAAGCCACAAATTTATGAAAGAGGTTTTGAATATTGGCATTATGCGGCGAAATTCAAATAATATATGTTTGATTTGGAACTTGAGAGTAGAATCCTTTCGCTCATGCGATTGGTAATTAATTGGCATATATAAGGTCAAAGAAGAATTTTCATTTAAGTGTTCCGATAGTTAATATGTAGTTACTTCCGTCCACTCAAACCATGCGGACTAATTCGAAAGAAAATAAGATAATTGATAACGATTGGTTTGGATGGACAGAGATATATTAATCCAAGAGCATTCTAAAATGTCTCCGGGACTCTCGTAGTGATATTATCAATTATGGGATTTTTTTTTCGTGTATCATTGGAACGAAATATTTTATATTGACTTTTTGAGGAATGCTAGATTCTAAAACATTTTACTAATTAATATTGGTTTATTGACTAGTAAGTTGACGATATCATATTGGATACTTACACGGATAAATCCCTTTGAATATCATCTCGGGTATTGTACATATAGCTTCTGATGTCTCAACAATAGAACCAAAAGGGGCCAATGTCCACATTTTCACCCAACCCTAGTTTCGCATTATATTATGAATTTATTACACGTGGATGTAGACAGGCCACATCAAAGCACCATGCTTTAATAACCTAATTCTTTGTAATATGTGGTGGACCATTGCTCCATATATTTGTCGGTAATATCCAACACATGAGGAAAATTATCAAAAAATTCCTAAACTTTTTGCAATTATGCTAATTCAGTCCAATCGGCCATTTTTTGCCAGCCGGCGCTAACGTGACAATATTTTAATAATTTTTTTAAAATTATTTTTAAAATTTTTTAAATTTTTTTCTCTTTCTTTTTTTTTCCTATCTTCTTCCCCGGTTGCCAGTCTGGCGACTGGCAACCAATGAGAGGCTGAGGTCGACGAGTTCCACCTCGTCGGCCATGGGCGAGGCTGGCCCTCGCTGTCGCTTGGCCATGGCGAGGGTCAACCTCACTTGGCAATGGTGAGGGCTAGCCTTGCCCATGGCCGGCGAGTTCCAACTCGCCGGCCTCAGCATCTCGCCAATCGCCGCACTGGCGACCGGGGAAGAAGATAGGGGAAAAAAAAAGAAAGAGAAAAAAATAAAAATAATCAAAAAATAAAAAAAATTATTAAAATATTGCCATGTTAGCTGGCCGGCGTCCACGTCAGCGCCATCCGGCCAAAAGTGGCCGAATGGACTAAATTGGCACAATTGCAAAAAGGTTTAGGACTGAATTGGCTAAAAAAAGGTTTAAAACTGAATTGGCATAATTGTATAAAATTTAAGACTTTTTTGGTAATTTTCCCCCAACACATGCTCCGCAAAAAAAACATTGATTTGCTTTGTCTCTTTTTCGATATCATTTCCCAAGAACAAAAAGAAAAAATTATGGGAAAATGATGGTGTTTCGATTGTTATAGCAAAGGATAAGTCTTGATCGATTGAAGAACTTCAGTGAGAAAATGGATCGAGTTAGCGAAAGGGGAGAACTTTTGGGGACCATCGAGAAGGGTCAATTCATGGAGTTCTTGCCAAATACAACGAGAATCCAATGCAAAGTAGGTCTTATTTCGCTATCTTGGTTTCAATGTATGCACACACAATGCGACACATGGAAACTTTGGGTTGCTTTTTAGATTGCCTTTGTTGTTAAGGCTGAAAAGGAACTGAACGTCCTTTATATGTATGACCCCAAGTAGTACAAAATGCTTGGTTGTCTCTCCTCCCCCTCCAAAACCCCACCACACACTCCAAGCATCTCCTTTCACCCAAACATCATATTACGTTCTTGTAGCTCTAGTAAGTTATGGCCTAAAGCTAGTGTTGTTGTGCATGCAATCTTATGTCCAGTTGAGTCATGTGCATTGACACATGTTTGTGATTGTCGCTAGAAATTACTGATGTGGTGTCCAGTCATCGCCGGCCGTCCTACGCGGCATGCTGATGTGGACAACTTGTGGATTGCCGCGTGGAGCAATTGGCCGAAAGATTTACATTGAAATTTCACGTGAAGATTTAGGATCGTATTGGTAAAAGTGAAAAGTTTAGTACTAAATTAACATCCGTATAATAGGTTTAGAACTAAATTGCTAATTTTTCCTCCCAAAATTTGTTTCGAATCAATGTATTAATCCTTCGTGATCAAGTTACAATGAAGTAATTCGTCGTGAATCCGTGTCGACGTACGTTGGCCTTCATCGGTCGTACATCAGCACGACATGCAAAAGAGAGAGCTGCCATGCGATACTTTTCATGTAATTTACATTTGATCAAGTTTTCTAGGAAGTACATTACGATCCTTAACTGAAAATTTCAATTCACAGGCCTAATGGTTTGCCCTCTCCACAAAATCTATCTGATTTACCCCAGCCCAAGAGAGAAGAGATGCTCGGAATTAAGCTTAAAGGCCCATCTCAATAACCTGGACCAGTCAATTATAAGTTGACCCGACCATGGGCTTATAATAATTGGAAAATTCAAGCTATTATCTAATCTTGATAGCCCCACTCATATGAGCCACCTATCGTAATGATAAACAACTCGTCTCGCTGTGACATTTTATGGGGCAAAGAATCTGTCACTGTCTCGACTGTTCTACCGGAGGTTCTAGGGAAGTCAAAATAGGAGACTAGAGAGCACTCATCTTGGGGTAGGTTTACTACTTAGATGCTTTCAAAGAGTAGAACTTTGTGTCTGTGTCTAGGTGCTAAGACTAAACTTATCTATTAACCACTGAAGTCATGCTTATGAACACAAGCTACATCCGATTGAGATTGACCCTCAAGTCTATCAAACCCAGCCCCATTTACATCTTCCGTCATAAGTGGTAGAACAATGATAGCCACCATATAAACGCAAGGTGAAACATAATCAATAACCCAGACCCTGGAATTGTGAATATACGTAAAATTTTGTATAACACGAATAAGATCAATGATAATAAAAAATAAAAACTCACTAAAAAACACATTGTTCAAGATATGAAATAAGAGCTAATTCATGATACAATTTTTGTTTCGAAAAGAACTCATGATTTCGTTAAGTTTAACCTTAAAATTTTTTAGCTATGATTAAAAAAAAGATATGAAAGTTAGAAGGTCCCACAAAGCTAATTCAAGATACAATATCTAGCTCGAAAACAAATCATGATATCGTTAAGTTTAACCTTGAAATTTTTTAGCTATGATTACACATCGATTGATAATCCTGCATGACACTGTCTTAAACTTCTATGTATGCTTTAAGTCAATCGATTATTGCTCATGTCATGTACTTCACTTAATCTTTGTTCATTGGAAACTCGAGATCCATGAGCACATCTTACATTCTATCGATTACTTTTATGGGTCAACTGCATTGTCAATTGTCATGACTTATCAATAAGCTTACTAAGGCATTCTATCGATTGAGTTTTGTGAATTAAATACATTGTCATAGCCTGATTTTGACCATTCAATTCCTTAATTTTGGTCCTAGTATCAATATTAACAATTCAGTTGGAATTAGATTTATATGATCTAGAGATTATGCCATGTTTTTTCATGCCGGGACACCTCGCAAAGTGTCATAATTCTTGATGGGTTGCCACCTAACTATCCTCTCGAGGATGTAAGCAACGGCGTCGTACGAGCTCTTGAGAAGACGTAAGCATGTCACGTTCTTTGGTCGGTAAACCTTTCTTTCATTCCTTTCTTTCATTACCAAAATGTCAAAGGTCCCAAACAGTCACTTCGAGCGAGACTCTAATGTACGTACTGAACTGGAGAGCTTCGTGGATGGCTAAGGTTTCCCACCTGAGCCGCAGAAGACGCATTCACCAGTTTGGCAAACCCAGTAACAATATATCCTTTATGATCTCTGCAGATGCCGGCGACCGCTCCTTCGGTTGAGCCTTCAACAAAGGAGCCATCGACGTTGAACTTTAGGGATCCTTCGGCCGGTGGGATCCACCGCTGTGAAACGGTAAGCACATGTTCCCGGGTTGCTTTAGTACTCCGGGTGTTCCATCTATTGAAATTAGCAATCAAAACCTCTGCTGATTACACTGTTTCTGCGGCGTCTGGTAAAATACACTAAAAACCGAGTCGTTGCAGGATTTCCAGACTGCACCAGAGAGTCGTCGCCACCAATGCCATCCGTGGTACATCTGCTCCTTCAACTGTGAATTTCGTCAACCAGTCATCAAGACGTGAGATTTCCTGATTATTGAATTGGATTTTTAAGCGAGGGTCAGCCCATACGAGCTGTGTCCAGGGACAAAGGAGAAAAATATGCTCAACTGTTTCAACTCCCTGCCGGCATAGAGAACAGACCGGGTCAGGTAATAAATTTTCCTTTGACGGGATGGCATTAGTACGGATAGACCATGGAAAGATCTTAATTTTCGGGAGTATCTGCACGTTCCATATTGCTTGCCAAAGTGCTCTAGGAGTTTGATAGGAGGATGAGGCTTGTTCACTTTTCTGGTTTCGTTCAATCTCTTCTCTGATTAGGTTGTACCCATTCTTGACTGTGTAACAACCCGATTTAGTCCCTGTCCAAACTAATTTGTCTCTTGCATCGAGGGGATTGACCTGGATAGTAAGGATTTGCTGCACTAACTGCTCGTCAAAAAGATCGTGAAGCTTCTGACGGTCCCATTGTTCTGTTTCACCAAAAATTAAATCTGAAACAAGAACAGGATCATTTCTGTTTGTCAGTCCGCCTGTCTGGTCTCTATTAAGCCACCTCCTCCCTGATTTTCACTTTTTTTTCCATCGCCAATCGACCACATAACAGAATGGGCTATGGCTTCTCTTCCTAGTAGCAAACTCTGCCATCCTCAAGAAGGTCTAGAACCTTTCTTAGCCTCCCAGAAGTCTCCCTAGTTGAAATGAATTCCCTTAAAGAGCTTACTCCAAAGAGAAGATGGATTTTGCAGCAATCTCCGTACTTGTTTTCCAAGCATCGCTTAGTTTATTGAAATCAAATCACTAAACCATAGACCACCCTTGTCTTTCCACAACTTTAGGATGTCCCATTTCTTCCAATGAAGTCTTGTCTTAGATTCGCTGTTCTTCCATAAAAAACTGGCAATTTTTTCTAAATAGCTTTGCACACTGAAACAGGAATTGTAAAGATCGACGTAGCATACTACGGAAGGGCTTGGACAACAATTTTTACCAGAATCTCCTTTCCAGCTTTCAAAATCAAATGGTCCTTCCAACCCTTTAGTTCAGCATTCACTCTTCCTAGAATCCAGGTGAACATATTTCTCTTTGCAGCACCCTAGTCCGATGGATGCCTAAGTATTTGCCAGTATGGCTAATCTCAAGTATCCTTAGTTTACTGGACATGTTATCTCTTAACAATTGGGGGCATCTCTTGCCAAAAAATATGCCCAGACTTGTTTAAATAAATAGCTTGGCCCAAAACGTAACAATATTGATGAAGTATGGCTGGGAAATTCTGACATTCCATAAAAGGGTCCATCCAAGAAAAAGATGGAATCATCTGCAAATAATAGGTGAGATAGGGTTGGGCAAAATCTGTTCAACTTAATACCTCTTCTGCTCCCATTGTCCACTGCCTTTATCCATCAAGAAGTAAAGGCAGTCAGCTCTAAAATAAACAGAAAGGGGAAAGAGGATCTCCCTGTCTAATGCCCTTGGAGGGGTTGAAAAAAGGAAGAGACCCCCTATTAAATTTCACATAAAGGACGTAGTTTGTTTTTTTTTGGTAAGGAAAAAGGATGTAGTTGTTACGCATTGCATAATCCAACTAACCCATCTTTCACTAAAACTTATTTTAATTAAGCAAGATCTCACTGTACGTGATCATAGGCCTTATGCATATCTAATTTCAAAATCACCATAAGTTTCTTCTGTCGATTTCTGGTCCTCATCTGATGCATGACCTCTTGTATAGGGAAAATATTGCCTTGAATTTGTCAGCCATTGACAAAAGCACTCTGTTCCTTTGCTGTCAGAACAGGCAGCCATTTCTCTAGTCTATTCGCCTTGTGGGATCAAAGAAAAATATGTTCAACCGTTTCACTCTACCTCGCCCAGTGGTGAGCAACTTTGGCAGCGAATTTCATGACATCTTTAAAAAGTCGCCCAACATTGGGCCCAAAAAGAGTTGCACAAGGGACGTCCTTGCATGACACTTGTCAATTGCAGAAGAGTCCTCAATAATTTCTTACATAATTGTACATTTTTAGACATGCCGGTGTCCCGTGATGCACACATGAAAACCGTTCCATCTTTATTTAAATTAAATATGAACCGATTTCATTGATTAACTTTCCATCCTAATTTGCATCCTCCCCATCTTCCTTACTTTTTTTAAAAAATAACTTAAATTCCATATTCAGTTAATTATTCTATCATTAGAAAAAAAATTCCGCTATTGCTTAAGCCATCTCCAAGGGGGATGAATATGAGATTCTTGAATTTCTTTTTCCCCGGGTTCAGCGCAGATGTCACCTTGAGCATGTTGTCAGCAACTCTTATTCAGAAGAAGTTTCGTCTTTATTATCTATCTGGTGATTTAGATTTGCAATTAACTTTAATATCATGCAGGGGAGGCTTTAACACAATCAAGCTATGGAAAATGACACAAATAATCCCTAAATTTTGGCCAAATATGTAATGTGATTCATGAACTTTTAATTTATTTAATATGGTTCCTGAACTTTAGTTTAATGTTCAATATGATCCATAAACTTTTAATTTGTATATGTAGTCTCCGAACTATATGGGGACATTGAACATTTTCGATAAAATGACTAGATAGGGACGACATTTAACAAATTAAAAGTTTAGGGATCATATTGAGTTAAAGTTTAGGGACCATATTGAACAAATTAAAAGTTCATAAACCACGTTGCTATCAAATTAAAAACTCAAATCTCCAACCACTGCCACAACAACATATGAATAAGATATATAATATTTCAAAAAGTAAAAGCTTGAGTTTCTTTCTGATTGATTGAGGTTGATGCAGGAATTAGGTAAATGTCTACACCAGCAATCTGACTTTCTAAGTGAGGTCATGATCCTTGGTCGAAATCTGGGGTGGGTTGATTTTTATCACCTCCTTACTAAGATTGCTTTCATCATCTTACAGGTGCCATCTGCCATGGACAATTTATAACCAAATCGAACGAGTCTTTTCCTTAGATGACATAGCGATCGATGTCATACACGGGCAATTCTATAATTTCATTAAGAACAAACGGATTGGACAGAAATCTATTGAAATGTGTTGTTTGCAAGGGAGGGAATGGTGGAAGAAAAGGAAAAAATAAAAGGAATTTCCATAAAATTTGGAAATGAAGACGCCATTCGGGAAAAGAGAAGGGTACATCATCGGGAGCTGGAGCTTTGTCCGCATCCACAGGTCGAATGCATAAGAAGAGAGGATCCATGAGAGCAGAACATAACTTCGACTTCAACCAGCTAAAGATACTTCTCCGCTGTAGAGTTTTACCTGCTTCGCGAGACGACACGGCAAAGAATCCTCCATGGATACCAGAGACAGTTCAATTCCGAAACAATCCCCAGGTCTGTTCTGTTCTTTCCTTTGTTGTTTTGATTTGATCCCACAAAGGCGATGGAAAAATTGGAAAGATTTTTGGCTTTTTGGGTGTTAATTTCGAAGTAATATAAGCAATCTCATGGACAGAATGTGGAAATTGCAACATTTCTTTGTTTAGTACTTGACAAGGTATCTGGACACTTTTTAAAAAAATCCTCAAAAGAAGATAATTTGCGCCGAACTTGAGGGCATGTTTGATACGGGGAATTTGTCCAATTTCCTGTTTTTCTTTCCAAATTTTTTGAGGAAAATACGTTTGGTAGAAATTTTGGTTGCCTTGTTTTCAACTTTTGAACCTTGAAACTAAAAATGACTAAAATCGACCTTATTTTGCACGAGCATTGGTTTGAAACAACTACACCAGGCGTGCTCCTGTAACTTTCATTCCTGTTAAAAGCTGTTACTTTTCACTCTCAAAACATATTTTCAAGAAAATGGAAGATGAAATGAGGAACAATTTTAATTAGAACATTTTCGTTAACCGGATATACCCTAAATATTTCAAGGGATTTTTTGGTGATATTGTTTTTAGAAAATTGGTGTAATGATACATGAGCCAACTCAAGAGGCGGAAATGTCGATTTGACTGAGCTAGCACTCATTCAATTATAGTTTTGCTCTAAACCCGAGTTTAGGGTACCAAAATCATGCGTCGGACGCAAGTATATTTCCTAAAACGGCGTTGTTTAGAATTTTCTAGTACAACCAATGGAAAATGACTTCTAAATAATTTGGAAAGTGCAACTAGATAATCAAAAGTCAAGATAAATAATCAATGAATCGTCAGAATAGGCACTCAATTAAATGATTTTTCACTAATATGGCACTCAAGTGATAAAAAAAAGGTCATGGTACTCAAGTGAACGCCGTATGAAAGTAATGATACGTGTGGTGTCCTTATCCTCTTTTTTTGGTATAAAGAGGTTCACTTAGACGTGGATTCAGAAGGCAGGACAATCGATAAAGCTTTCCAAGGCTGTCGTAGGCCAACTGAAGGTGTTTCACTTCAAACTTTTAGTTCTCATTTTTCATAAAACTTGTGTGGGATGCATTTTGACTTATTTTGCTTCGAAACATTTTAAATTTCACAGCATGCAAATGCTGACATATGATTTCAAATATAATCTAGTCATAATTTTTAAACTCTGAATAATTTTTTGAATTATAACTAACAAAGCCCAAAAAAAATTTACTTTGAAAGAGTAAAAGATCGTGCTCATTAATTATGAATGATATTGCAGATAAGACGAATGGCAACGAGAAAACTAATTCATGATACAATACCTATACCAAAAAAAACTTAGGATATTCGTTCAGTGTAACATCTATATTTTTTTTAGAAGTTCACTATCTAAGTTTAATACAAAAAAAAAAAAATTCCATGCAATGAATGAATTTGATACTAGTCTGGAATGGATGATCTATAGCATACAATGTATAATTAATTTTTCTAGGGTTATTTATTTTGTTTTCTCTTTTTGGTAACAAAGAGATTCACGTAGACTCGACTTCAGAAGAGATGGCAAATGATAAAGCTTCCCAAGATGGTCACAAAACAACTAGAGGTTTGTCAATTTCAACTTTTAATTTTTCCTTTTTCCATAAAGCTTGTGTTTCTTGCATTTTGACTTTTTTAATTTAAAATATTTAAAACTTCACGGCATACAATTGCTGACATAAAAATTCAAACATAATCTTTTCATATTTTTAAAATCATAAAAATATCTTCAATTTTAATTGAGAAATCGCCAAAAAAAAAAACTTTTGACCTTCAAAGAGTAAACGAAGGCGCTCATAGAAACAGGTATGCTAAGTAACAACTGCCCCCTGATTTGCACCGGCATTTGATTGGAACTTTCAGTAGGTACAATGGTTACACTTGACCTTAAAAACAAGAAGTGCGAAAGACTGAGGACTTTTAATGTTCGTTATTTGCAGTCAAGCCAACACCGGTGGTCAATGAAAAGTATCGATTATTGTTTGAAGTCGCAGTAAAAGGTGATTGGAAAACTGCCAAGAGAATCCTCAGTCATAATCCCGAAGCAATGTCAACCAAAGTTATGACCGTAGAAGGTGATGACCTTACTATACTCGATATTGCGATTTTGGTCGGACAAGATCAATTGGTCGAGAACCTGGTCAAGCGCTTCCCTCTGGAATCTGAAGCTTTCACTATTAGTGCCCTCTCCCATGCTAGCCGGAGAGGAAGAATAAGGGGGGTAAAGGAATTAGTAGACAAACTTGACAAAGTTCGTGAACAAGGCGGAACCCTTGCCCTATTGATTGCTACTACAAATGCTCCTAGGCAAAAAGAGGTTATCCGGTACCTAGCCATGAATACAAAATCCACCCCAGAGGATGATACCATCAGCAACCTCATTAGGGCCGGCCATTTGGGTAGGATTTCACACTCGCTCATCTTACTTGATTTCCTTCACTGTTTACTTGAATTAACTTTTTTGTTCTTATGTCCTAAAAGACATACTTTTGGATTTAGCTCGTCGATACCCTGGCTTAGCGACGTCTGCAAATACCAGAAACGGTAGCCTGTTGGAAGTCTTTACGCAGGTGAAGTCTTACTACCGTAGTGGATCTAAACTCAATTTTTGGGAAAAATGTATTTACCAATGTAGGTACTTCTTACGCTTCTTTTGTTAGATATGTACAATTAGAGCAACTCTATCTACATAGTGTTCATTTTATCTATTCCCTTTTTTAGGTATCCCTTGCTTGGTTGATACATCATTTCACAACGCCAAAGACATGAAGATGGCTCGAGGTATTTGTGTTAATATGCACGATGGATGGCCTAACACTACAAAAGGCATATCATATAGAGATCTTATTCACAAAATAGGTAAGGGATAGGGACTACATCTATGTATACAATTATTATCTAAACCATGATGTGTGTCACAGGTTAATATCTAATTTTACATTTGTAAAGTGAGTTTGAGAAGTCTTAATCAATGTCTAATGGCCAAATAGAATTATTGAGAATTGTAAATTTGGATATCAGGTCATGGAGGTTGATTGATCCAAGTTATTTTCTGACATATTTGAGCATTATTAAATTTAACTACAAGTGCAATTTTCATTTCATAAGTGTGATATGAATCTTTTTGTTCATGATAAATTCCTAATTTGTTGATATGATTCTTCTCTCCTCTTAGTACCAGCAATTCAATGGTTCAAAGAAGTTCATTCGTTCAAGATATCACTCTGGAATCTTGCCCCAAAATCAAGTAAACAAACTAACTTGGTATCTTCAGACCCAATATAGAAAAAGGACCTTATTTTATCCATGGGTAGATATCTATATTTTAAATTAGAAATTGATATTATCGGTACATCCCTTTGAGATCATAGTTATTAATATGATCCAGTTCTTGATTCATATATTACAATATGATTGGATTCCATTCAATTCAATGTCTAGTCAATATGTTATCCATTTGGAGAATATGTAAAAATAATCGAAAACAGTTCTATCGATCTGTTACTGAATCTATCCATTTTTCGAAACTCTTTTTTTCTCATGACATTGTGTGTGTTCATCGATAGATCCATCTCTCTAAAGCATGCATTTTATTTTTCAAACCATATGAAGTTTGCTTCCTTGATTAATATGTTAAATCCATGATTCTCTTCTCAACTACTATATATATCCATAAGATCATGGCGCAAATGTGAAAGCCTCTATTACCTTTTGATTCTTCATTGCAGGCAAATTTGCTTATTTGATGTTACGTGCAATACCTTTTATCAAAAGGATTGGAGAATTGAAGTTAAGGCACGAATGCTCGCTTGAGTTAGCAACTCTAGTTTTTAAAGAGAAGAAGGCTAGTATGGAAACTCCTGAAATACTCGAATTGACTTCAGCCATTGTCCTTGACGCTGCATCCAGCGGAATCTCTGAAATTGTCAAGTTATGTCTTGAGAATTATCCCGAATTGATGTGGGATAAAGAATTCACGAAAAAACTAATGGAAGAAGTTGTGAGGGCACGACATGTTGAGTTGTTTAGACTAATGAATGCATACAACACAATTCCAAAATTGAGGTACAAATTTCAAAGGAACTGCGACTTGATGGCGGCAGTAGTAGAATGGTCACCAGGATATGTACCGGCAGATGTTTCTGGATCAGCTTTTCTTTTGCAAAGGGAAATTCAATGGTTTAAGGTTAGTTCACCGTATTTGCTTGCCACTCTTTAATGTGATTACATTCATATTAATAGATGTCCTTTGTTTTCTGAAGATACTGGAAGATAGGAGCTCTCCTTTAATCAAAAGTCTGAAATTTAAGGTCAGTTCACGTTTATTTGTTTTGCCACCCTTTTGTGCTCGTCTATTTACATTTGCGTTGATAGATGAAGGTGAAGAAAGAAAAGATCGGTCCTTCTTCTGAAAGTCTGGAATTGGAACTAACAAAAGAAAGGAGGGGCAAAACATACTGGGAAGTTTTTCTAGAACAGCGCAAAGATTTGCTCAAAGAGGCAACACAATGGATGAAGGATACATCATCATCTTGTAGCCTTGTAGCGACTCTCATCATAACGGTAGCTTTTGCTGCGGTTTTCACAGTACCTGGAAGCAACAACAACAGTACAGGGTTCCCGATCTTTCTAGAGAAGGGCTCATTTATGGTATTCGCGATTGCAGACGCTCTAGCTCTATTCTCCTCTATCACCGCCACCGTGATGTTCTTGGCTATCCTAACTTCACGCTATGCCACAGAAGATTTCCTCCACTCACTACCAAGAAAAATGATACTTGGCCTCACTTTTCTCTTCCTCTCTTTGGCCTTTATGCTCGTGGCTTTCGGCTCTGCTCTCACGATCGTCCTTAGCGAACGATTGAAGTGGATTTACATCCCCATTACTTTGTTGGCTGCCATCCCTGTCATAATGTTCGCAATCCTACAGCTTCCTTTGTATGTTGAAATGGTTGAATCCACTTATCGGCCTCGCCTTTATCGTCCTGTCAAGATTTGGAAATGATTTGTGCTATTATTATTAAACAAGGACATCTTTGACGTGATCTTTGTTTGCTCTTGTTACTATGAGTAAAATGTGAATATCGTGGTGTTTACTCATGTTTTAAGACTATTGAGGTACGATGTTATCCATACTTACACTATAGTTTAATGTATGCTATCAAGTGCACACCTTATCTGGATGGGTTATTTGGTTTTTTCCCCTAAAAAGGGAGCAATTACTTCATTGCTTATTGTTGTATAAACTATCAAGGTGAACCAATTCTTCAAAGAATTGGCAACATGGCCATCAATATTCAATAGGGTTCATCCATTCAAATAAAGCAATGATCCACACACACTCCAACTACACAAGATGGCCACCAAAGTGGTGGCCCAACACAAGGAAATTGTCATGTAGCAAGCCGAGCAAACAACTATTTCAGTTCGGTGGAAGCTCAGCCTTCAAAATCAGTCTTCACCCACTGCCCACACTTGCACCTCATCCACTCATCCACCTCTTTGGCTTTGACCTCCGCCATCTTAGCCGCGTTGGCCATTGATTCCTCCTGCACTTTCGTGATCCTCATGCTCCGCTTCTTCTCCACCGCATCACCCCTTCCTAACTGCTCACCCAGCAACCGTTGTGCATGGTGCACGTCAGCACCAAGAGCACCAAGAGCACCAACTCCATCAGAAACATAGCCGTCAAAATCCCTCCCTCCATCCTCACCAGGTGTTGCACCAGGACGCCAAGCACCTGGCGGGACAGTGAAGCGAGGAGGGTCAATGTACCTGGATGCAATCGACATGTGGAGACGTTTTCAATGTTGTGACAAGATGACCAAGTTTAGAGCAAACGACCTAGAATCTCAAAGGTCACGTCTCAACGCCAAACATCAGAGAACAAATTGCCTATGAGCTAACAGATACTTCTGCACGTGTCTCTTGAGACCATAAGTCCAGTGAAAGTAAGCAAGAACAAAGTTAGTTTTGAATTCACCTTGCACTGTTAAGATTGATGTTCTGGGGAATAGGATAGCGGTTCTTCCTAAGAAACCTCAGAATTACTGATCTTATGCGGCTTTAAACCAACATTACGACTGACACATTTAGAATTAATCAAAGAACATGAGATTGGAAACCAAAGGAGCCATTTGAACAAGAGAGGAGTTTCCTAACTCGAAGGTTCTCATGACACGTAGAGATGCGTCTGTTATGCTCATCCATAGAGGTGCAAGCCAAAATGAAATCCGACACTTAGGGCGTAAAATCATGTTCCGATAATGTGTTGCTGGCCTTGAAGTCCCCATGCATAACACAGGGGCTCAAGTCTTCATGCAAATAGCCAATAGGCTAAACCACGAGCAGCACCAAGTGCTATCTTCGTATCTTCATCCTAGCTCCCCAATCTAGTCGGGGAGCTTCCTTGAGATAGACAATGGGCTTACACCTCATGAGGCACAATGAACAGAAAGACAAGACTATGTTAACCCTAGAGAAGTTGCGTATTAATCTACACCAACATACCATGCAAATGAGATTCCACGCTGCCATTCGGAATAAGTTCGTAGACAAGGCAGCAGACACGTTCCTCCGTACATACTCCATTCTGCTCGACAAGATTCCTGTGAATAGGCGGCTAAGCATCTCGCTTCAACTAAAAACTTCCTGGCCCGCCCTGTTGATCCTCCCTCTTCAGAACTTTCACAGCTACTTTGGTCCCATCTTCAAGAACGCCACTACATACACGCCCAAAGCCACCTTCCCCGAGTCCTGACTCATTGAAATGATCAGTAGCTCTTTCAATGTCACTTGCGCTGAACGTTTTAGCAGACCCTGCATAAGTCCGGATCCTACATCCAAATGACAACGAGGCAAAATCACTTCCGTGGATAGACCCCGCCGTAAATGCAAGACATCGGCCTCTATGGTGAGAATGGGAGAACCCCCCTTGGACCCGATCATACAATACCTAATCAAAATCATGGACTAGGGTTGTTAAAAAATATTAGCCAAGCTAACGTTTTTGTCAATTCCGGTACCACAATCTAGGACATCTACCGGCACTCATTTTTCCAAAAAGGGCACTAAAATAAAGGTTCCGTTTGTTTCGCAGAAAATTAATAATTTGGAAAACATTTTTTTAAAAATGATTGCCTGCATTGCTGACAAAAATGAGTGAATGAAAAATATTATCATCATCTATGAAATTTAGATATAAATGTTGTCAATTGTAAAAAAAATTTCTATTGACTAACTATTTCAAGCAATACAAATGATCATTTTATGAAGATATTTTTCAAATAATTCATTTTTTGCAAAACAACGGAATCGAAATTCTTCTTGTTTTATTAATGGTCCTGTTATGTGTGAATATCTTGCCAACTTCATCTGGAGTTTTTGTTTTATAGACCACCTTTGACCAATAATCTCCGCATGCTCTGGTCCATGCAAAAAATGTCGTGACAGCACATCGTCGAATTAAAACTGTTGGTGATCGACTATTAGCTGATTACTTTACAACAGATGGGAACAAGGGGCCTCGCCTCTGCCAGAGGAAGAAGGGAAGGGACAAAAAAAAGAGAAGGAAAAAAAATATAAAAAATAAAGTTTTGAAAAATTATTAAAATATTATTTAAAAATATTCACATTAACGTCAACGTCCATGTCAGCGATTTTGGTAATTATACTAGGGACCCAATGGGGCCATAAGCTGAGGGGAAATTTTGAGAAGTAAAAAATTTAGGAGAAACTATTAGATAAGAGAAGTCGAGCTTAAGCAAACAACATAGTTGCTCTCCATAAAAAGTGAAATAGACCGTGTGTAGAAGCTGCACTAGTGTTGTAGAATGTGAACACTTATACGGGATCACAATCTTCTATTAAACAGTCATTGAAAGAGTTTAAGGAATACAAAAAATACAAATCGGATTTATTGTGGTTTGACTTTTCACTTAGCCTACTCCACTCTCCCAGCTCTAATAATCTCAACAAGGTTGAAGTCCACTATGGAATCCTTAAGACGTTAAAAATTGTGAAAAATGTGCTACTTTTACTCGAAGCTTCTCGAGTTGCTTTTACGAACTCGAGCATCCCTCACAACATCATATTACTCTCTTTCTAAATTACAAATATTTGCACCATTTACAGAGACTTACAATCAAAAATCATTTTATCTGGGGATAAGAACAGAAAGAGCATTATAACTTTCGTACGACGCTTACTTAAGTGCCACATTAGAGTAAAACGGATTATTTAAGTGTCAGTTTTGGCAATTCGTCATATGTGAATTTTTTTTTTTATTTTTTGAATTTTTTATATTTTGATTTCCTTTTTTTCTTTGTTTTTTTTGTACGTTGACCACAAAGGCATGGGCCCTCAACCTCGGCAAGGCCGCAATGGTCTCACCAGCCATGGGCAAGGGCGTGAAGGCCCTCGCTAGATATGGGCGAGGTCGGCAGATTTTACGGTGAGAAAAACTATTGATGGCACTTTAGTGATTGATTTTACAAAGTTGTGGCATTTAAGTGATTGATTTATGAAATATATGGCACTTAAGTGATCGATTTATCAAATTTGTGGTACTTAAGTGAGTTAAAAAAAATTGCAAAAATTCTTCATGTTAGTATCGGCAGTGCCACGTAAGATGACCGGCTTCCATATCAGATTTTCAGGTGAGGCAAATCGCCGATGTCACTCAAGTAATCGATTTTTCAAATTTGTGATACTTAAGTGAGTTAAAAAAAAGTTATGCAATACCTATTGTTCTTATCCCTCTATTTAAAAAGTCATATTCCATGATCGCGCATATTTCAGTAATAAATATTTAAAATAATTGTTCATGTAAGATATAGATTCTATCTTGAAATACTTGGAGGCTAAAATTATAAGTTAGTGGAAAAAGTTCCTACATCTATATTATAAAAATGAAAACTAAAAAAACTATTTTTTCAAAAAATTATATTCCATATTACGCATACTTTGAAAGTAAATGTTTGAGGAAACACAATTTTGCCTAATAATGATTGTTTATATACTTTGAGGAAAAACATTAAGTATCGCATTGGCCTCGCTGCAATCAACATAACCAAGACCTATACCCTCAAATCAAATTCGTAAATCCCGCCATCTCGTCCACCAGCATGAAAGTCAAGGAGAGGAAGAGAAAAGAAAGGCCCATTATGATCTTCTTAGGGAACGAGTCAAGAAAATCCCGCAGCTCGTACCACAAAGTTAAGATGGCTAGGGATAGCGAGATGGCTCTTACGGAGGAGAAGAAACCTTATGCATCCAAAATTGCAAAAACGATGGGAGAATCCTGTCCTAACAACAAGGGGACTCCAGTATTGCCGTCATTGCCTCCAGGCACAATAAAAGTAGCAGAGAACAATACTATGGCGATTAGAGTTGAGAGGAGCATACTTGAATATGCTGTGTCCTTCACCCAGTTTTCTCCATTCTCAACCAGCTCTTTGCGCTCCACGAATATTTTTCAATATGCTTTCCCGTAGTTTTTGGTGATTCTCGCGAAAGGGGTGGTCAACCTTTCCTCACCCTATGCATAAAAGTCCAAACATGTTGCAACAAAGTGGATAAATTATTGAAATTTCTCAAAACATCTCAAGGAGATTGAGACTCATCCAACACTTGATGCGAACTTTCTCATAAGGAAGCCTCATGTTATTTTAAAGACTCAGTTTGCTGAGGGTTGTTTTTTCGGAAGTTCGAATCGCTATTTGTCCTGAGTTAACATTCTGACATTGAAGAAAAACCATTTGATGGAACATAACATAGCACTTGGTTAGGACGTTCTTTTTCTCATGCCTCAAGTCATGTGGCAGTGACGCAAGTGGTTCCTGTTCACAATGAGCATGGTGATTGATGCAGACACAAGAACAAAAATCATTAACTTCTGCATTAACTTCTCCATGGCCAGAGACTCCGCTTGTTATGATTTTAATTCTATATTGCAGATTGTTGAAAACAAAGAACAAATGAAGGCAAGAATTTAACGAGGTTTGGACAATGTGCCTACGTCCTCGGACAAAATTCTCACTCACTTTTTTTTTTTTTTTGTGTCGTGAGAGATGATCTGCCATTATTCTATATATGTACATAACAAGGTTGCTACAACCAAGGAAACAAGCAACCATAAATGGAAAAATATCACTGAAATCAAGCTACAGAAATATGAAATACAATATTCACATCTCCTTTCCAAGAATAGGAGCATGAATTCCGCCAACACTCCCCCTCAAGTTGTACCAAAGAGATCATCGGAGGTCAACTTGTTCACCATCTCTTGAAACACTCCTTAAGACAGAGCCTTGGTAAAGACATCCGCTAATTGATCTTCACTACGAATGTACGGAGTCTCAATAGTCTTATCTTGCACCTTTTCTCTCACAAAGTGACAGTCCACCTCTATGTGCTTAGTCCTCTCATGGAATACAGGATTCAAAGCAATATGAATAGCGTCTAGATTATAACATAATAGTTTTGTTGGTTTGGTTATAGAGTTGCAACCCAACTCTTGCAGCAACAATCTCAACCACACTATTTCACTTGTAGCCATAGCCATAGCTCGATATTCTGCCTCCATACTAGATCGTGCAACAACCGCTTGTTTCTTGCTCTTCCAAGTGATAAGATTTCCTCCCACAAAGGTGCAAAAATCTGTAGTAGATTTTCTATCAACAGGGCTGCTAGCCCAATCCACATCCGCATAACCAATGATGTCTGTGTGACCATTATTCTTCATCAGAATTCCCTTTCCTAGAGAGGCCTTCAAGTACCGAAGCAAGTGATTTATTAGTTCCATGTGCCCCTTTGTTGGTTTCTACATGAATTGACTAACTTAGCTGACAGTGTATACTATATTAGGTCGAATAATAGTTAGATAGATCAATCGTCTAGCAAGGCGCTGAAATTGCCCAACATCATGCAACAATGTATTATTAGAAATAAACTTACTATTATAATCCATGGCAGTGCTCGCTGGCTTGACTTGTAACTTACCAATCTCCTTAATCAAATCAAGAACATACTTTCGCTAATAGAAAAACAATCCTTTCCAAGATCTAGCAACCTCAATCCCAAGAAAATACCTCAAATTACCAAGGTCTTTGATGTCAAATTCTTTATTTAAATGCTACTTGACAGCTTCAATCCCCGGATTGATCACTGTTGTAATCACAAGATCATCAACATATACTAAGACAACAACAATTCCTCTATCTGTGACTTTGGTAAACATTGAGGAATTTGCTGCACTTTGCTTGAATCCAACCTTGACAAGTGCGGTGCTAAGTCTATCGTACCATGCTATAGGGAATTGTTTAAGACCGTGGATAGCTTTCTTCAGTTGGCACACAACTTTATCTTCATTTTGTAAGGAATGCCTAGGTGGAAGATCCATGTAGACTTCTTCCTCAAGATCTCCATGAAGAAATGCATTCTTCACATACATTTGGAATAATGGCCACTCAAAATTAACTGCTACCGACATAAGGGTACGCACCGTATTCATCTTGACAACCGGAGCAAATGTTTCTTTGTAGTCTATACCATAAGTTTGCACGTGCCCCTTTGCAACGAGTCTTGCTTTGTGTCTTTCAACTGATCAATTGCTATTGTACTTGGTCTTGTAAATCCATTGGCATCCTATAGTCTTCTTCCCTTTTGGTAGCTGTACCAATTCCCCAGGTATGATTACCATCAAGAGCATGAAGTTCATCCTTCATGGCATTAACCCACACATTCTTCTTACTTGCTTCCACAAAGCTACTGGGTTCCTATTTTTCAATGGCAAATAAGAAACTGCAAAACTTGGGAGAGATTTTGTCATATCTTATATATTCTTGGATAGGATGCTGAGCAGAATAATATGTGACAAAGTCTCGAAGGCGAGTTGAAGGTCTCGGAATGCGGGATGACCTTCCTGGCTGAACTGGTGCAGCTGATATGTTATCAGTTCCCCCTTTTGCTTCGGATATGTCAATAGTCCCTTTTTCGGCTTTAGTAGCAGCTTTAATTGGTGCTGTAGCTGATCTGTCATCAATCCCCCTTTTAGCTTCAATTGTTTGTTCTATTGTTGGCATGATAGTGCTTTGTTGTCCTTCAATTTTGTAGCCCACTTGTGTGTTTTTGTGCCCCCATAAAGTCTTGACCAGTGGGCACTCTTTCAATGTGCGTAGTGTCAGCATTCACCGGGACAGGAGCAAATTCAAAAGAGAATTTGCTGTAATCATCTTGCTCCCCCTAAATTTGAGCTTTGTCACAGTAAATCATGTGAGCTTCATCAAAACTGAAATCTCAAGAAATATAGACACGTTTTGTGCTAGGATGATAGCACTTGTATCCTTTCTTGGTAGAAGAATATCCAACGAACACACACTTGCAAGCACGAGGGTCCAACTTGCCCCCATTTGAGAATGGACATAGCAAATGCACCCAAATATTCTTAAATGGGAGAGATCAAACTTGCAACCGTGCAACACTTCCATAGGGATTACATAATTCAAAATGCGACTAGGTAGTCAATTTATCAAATAGCAACTAGTAAGCATAGCATCTGCCCAACAAGTTTTGAGCAAATGTCTAGAGAATAGCAAGGCCCGAGTGACTTCCAATAGGTGATGGTTTTTCATCTTTGCTACTCCATTTTGTCGAGGAGTACTAACACAATATGTCTAGTGAGATATGCCAATACGCCGTAACATAGCTTGGAATGCCTTATTGGTGTACTCGGTACCATTGTCCGTTCGAAGAACTTTCTAAGTAGTGTTGAATTGATTTTTCACCAAGTTGTAAAAATCTTGAAAGACTGAAAGAACTTTGCTTTTGGACTTAAGAAGGTAAAGCCAAGTTGCACGGGATTTATCATCAATAAAAGTAACAAAGTACTTAAATCCTTCTTTAGAATCAATGGGAGAATTTCCCCAAACATTAGAGTGTACCACATCAAACAACTTAGTTGACTTATTGAAATGTTGAGGAAAAGGCAACCTATGTTGCTTAGCAAAATGACATGGATCACAACTACTAGAATCATGTGTCAATAACAAGTCTAAAGCTTGCAACACCCGATCAGAAGGATGTCCCATTCGCCAATGCCATAGATGAGAAGCCGTAGAAATCTGTTTTGTTGCCACTAGAGCCGCACCACTAAGATCCAAAGTGTACAGCCCGTCTCGTAGCTGTCCCTCACCAATCATCCTCCTAGTAATGCGATCTTGAAAAATCACCTTTTGAGGAGTGAAGATGACACTGCAATTCCACTGTTTAGCACATTTGCTGATAGACAACAAATTATATTTCAACCCTGGAACTATCAAAGCTTCGGCTTTTTTCGAAAAAATGTTTACTTGGCCTATACCTTGAGTTGGGACTTGAACTCCATTCGCAATAGTTATAGGAGGGCATAAAGTGCTAGAAACAGTATTAGATAACATATGTGAAGAGCTACATATATGGTCTGTAGCCTCAGAATCAACAATAATCCAAAAATTAAACATAGTAGAGAGAGCATGGATATTACCAGAGGTCTTGGCCATATTTCTGGATTCAGTGCCTATAGCACCCGATCCCTGCCCATGAGTTTGAAGCAATTGCTGAACCTGTTGAGTTAAAAATTCTAGCTTAGACTGAAACTCTGTGGCATCCCCCTGAACTGCTAACTTTGCATTAGGACCTTTATCTTTGCTTGGTCGCAACTGCGGATTAAGAACCCAACACCGTTCCTTGGAATGCCCGTCACGATTATAGTGATCATAGTGAAATCGTATGGGCTTCTTTCCCTTTCCTTTTGCCCACCAACTGCTAACATCACCTTGCTTGAAATTAGACATAGTATAATGGGCTGAATTTTCTAGTGAATCAATAGATGCCTTCACCTTTGAATTTACCGCCATGACTCTTTTCCGTGTTTCCTTATTCTGTATGATGGAACACACAATATTGAAGGACGGCAGCTCAGGTGGCATAAGAATATCTCTTTTGGTCTCCTCAAATTCAGGCTTGAGACTAGCCAAGAGCCGGAAAATCCTGTCTTGTTCTTCCCGTTGAACATAATCACGAACATTTGGAGTAACAGGTCTGTATTGCCGAAGTTCTTCCCATTGTTTCTTCATTTTGCCCAAATGTTCCGTGAATGATTAATTCATCCCTTGCTTGAAACTAGCAAGACCTTGCTGAAGCTCAAACACTCTAGATGCATTATTGGCTTGTTCGTACATCTCATATAAGGAATCCCACAAATCCTTAGTAGTATCCAAATAGGCAAATATCTCATATATTTGAGGCTCCATAGAGTTGAAAATCCATGACATAACATTATGGTCATTGGCTTGCCATTTGTCAAACTTGGGATCGGTCTCAGCAGGAGCTTTAGCCCGTGCCGTAACATGACCAAGTTAGGATCTCCGTCCATAAGCAATTGTGATTGCCAGAGACCATGGAAGATAATTCACTCCATTCAACAACGGGTTTGTAAGCCATTGGTTATTTGTGTCTTGCACATCACCCTTTTCAGAGCTAGATTAGGCCATGGAGCGGCAGCAACTTGTAGCACGAACAACCAAAATAGAAATAAGAACGTGGATTGGGAATAAGAAACAGGAACAGGTTGATTCATTCCCGCTTTGATATCATGTTGAAAACAAGAACAAATGAAGGCAAGAATTTAATGAGGTTCGGCAATGTGCCTACGTCCTCGGACAAAACTCTCACACTCTTCTATTTTTATTTTTTTTTGTCATGAGAGATGATCTGCCATTATTCTCTATATGTACAGAACAAGGTTGCTACAACCAAGGAAACAAGCAACCATAAAAGGAAAAATATCCCTGAAATTAAGCTACAGAAATAGGAAATACAACATTCACATCTCCTTTTCAAGAATAGGAGCACGAATTCCGCCAAAACAAATGATGACTAAAGGCTACCAGCCCATGATTGATTCGACGTCCTGCAAGAAAATATAATTGAACAATATGACCTGTATCATAGTGCATCACAAGCGCACCAAAATGGAAGAGTCCTTCACGTCTTTTGCTTAAACCAAATATGCTAATTTTACTTTGAGACCAAATTGTATGCTCATATAGCGCACCTTGTTATATTGAGTTGTGTCTTGTGAAGGCTTGTTAGATAGATGAAAAGATAGCACATTTTTTTTTGTTTTTTTTTTATAACCCAGGGAATCCCCGCACGGTCGACAGACGGGGAGTAAACCCTGGAGGGCGACACGTGCTAGCCACCACACACGTGCACTAGTTAAGTCACCTTGCGGTGCTCGGGATTTGAACACTCAACCTTTTGTGAGAGGAAGAGTGCACGCTCCAGCAGCGCCACATAGGCGGTGATCACATGGTCACATTTTTTTTTGATTTCGGAAATGGATTAAAATGAAAAATATTCGAAAATTTGAACAATAGTGTAGTTATGAAAACTTGTAAATAGTACTGAAGGACTGATTTGACTTTGTGAGGGATTAGATTAAATAAATTGAAAGTTTAGGTACTAGATAAAACATTTAGGAATAGCTCAAGGATCATATTGATTAAATTAAAAGTCCAATGATGATATTATACATTGGGTTGAAGTTTAATGACTATTATGCTCCATTTATTTCGCAGAAAATGAATAATTTAAAAAATATTTTCCTAAAAATGATTTTTGTATTGTTTGGAATAATTAAACAATGAAAAATGTTTTCATCATTGACAATAATTTATGTTTAAATATTTTCGTGGATGGCGAAAATATTTTCATAAGAAATACAAGCAATCATTTTCAAGAAAATATTTTCCAAATTATTTGTTTTCCGTGAAACAAACCGACCCTTAATGTCATTATTTCTTTAATAAAAAAAAAATTCTAAAAGCAACTCAAACAACTTCGATTAGAATATGAAATAAAAAAATAAAAACAACTCAACATCGAATTTGTCATGCCGGGTTGTCATTGAAATCTTATTGATTTGGTTTTGGTTTAGCCCCAGAATCAAATGTGTGGATTAATACTCATGTCCTAAAAAAATGAGTCATGAAGTAGATTTTTAAACCCGTACCGGATACAATTTCGTCGTTTCCCCTATTAACTGATTTTGATATTTTAAGTAGTCATCTATTGGTTAAGAATGGTATCGGGGAGCATGTGCATGTTTACATTGTTTTGTCAAGTATGTGAATATTTAGAGACTCATTTAGTGATGGTTGTACGTTGGGAAATTCAAATTGCTATTTGTCCGGGTTCAACACAGCACGAGGTTCTTCATGGTGCCGTCTTCTTCTCATGCCTCAGTGTCGGGTGGTAGGCATGTTGACTTCAATAAATATCGACTTCCCTTGTTATGATTTTAAGCGACCAATCCTTCGTTTAAGATTGGTATCGGGGAGCATGTGCACGTTTCCGCTGTTAACGGAGCATGCAGTTCGCAGTCGTTTTGCTCGTGCCTCATCTCATGTGGTAGTTCTGTTGGCTTGAATACTTATTACCCGCTGAGTCGCTGAGGCTGGTGAATCCTGTTCACAATGAGCTGGTGACTGATGATCACTGGACATAAATAATAACAAAAGTCATTGGCTTCTGCATTGACTTCTCTCTGGCCGGCCAGACACTCCGCTTGCTATGATTTTAAGCAGCTATCTTTTGGTATGGAGAATGGTATGAGGGAGCATGTGCATATTTACATTTGTTCTGTCAAGATGTGAGTTACTTGTGTTGACGTGGGGGCTCTGACTTTGGCTGCAATAGCATCGATCGCGTGCATTGGCCCCGCGTCCCTCGGTGCACATTGAAAACGAATCCATCTACAGCTGGGCACTTTGGCTCCATCCACAAATCCAGGCATTATAAATGGACATGTCCAAAGATAACAGAAAATAACTTCAATTTCAACCTCGTAAAACTACTTCTCTGCTTCGGATTTTAACATGCTTGCGAGGCGGCACGGAGTATCCTCCATGGATACCCAAGACAGTTCGACATTGCCAGGTACGTTCCGTTCTATCCTTTGTTGTGTTGATTTGAACCCAGGTATGTGCGGCCACCAAATACAGCCAATTGATTCATTTTCTATGGCCCATGGGGATGACCATTACTTTCGAGTGAACTGTAAATAGTCAAAATGTATTATTACTCGAGTCAAGATCTCCTAATTTGGTACCACTTGGCTCCCCAAGTTCCCTTACGGTTGATGATGATACAACTACTTTTCTTCAATCCTAGTTTCACTACTCACAAGCACTCAATAACCAATTCTTGAACATTGTTGACACCTGATTTTTAATTTTTTTTTTTATATTTTCAAAAATCTTAAAATTAAGACTAGGAATCTTGGACAAGCCTAGAAACCTATTTCTAAACCGAAAAATAATTTTTTTTTATCATTTTCCTGCATTTTTCATTAATTTCTTTTAGTCAAAATAAGTAAGAATATCAAGAAAAATAGCAAATGAAATCAGAAAATTCCATGAAAATAGTCATTAATCTTATTTTAAATCCAATTTCATGAATACATCATCAATTTTGAAAAATCTCAATCAGATATATGTTTTTCCCAAAATTGGGCAAAATTAAACTTGAATTGAACAAAAAATGCAATTAAATTTTTTCTAGTTATTTTTAAGTCATAGTGTCTTCACAAAAAATGATTCTGGGACCTTGAATTACATAATGGTCAGTCCAATTGGATAATTTGATATAAAAATAAAAAGTCTCCAAAATTTAATTGAAAAATAAGAATTTTGAACCCAAATTGGGAATTGTGCCCAATATGAAATTATCGAACCATGAGGCTATCATTTCTACGGTTAATCAGATATAGGTAATTCAATTTTAGCATCAATTTTGCCTAATCAGGTCATTAGGACATCAAATTGAATAAAAACCTATTAACCCGAATACAAAAATGTGAAAATTTTGGACATAATTATAACAAAAATTGGGAAAAATTATATATTTGGGTTTCAGAATAAGATGGGGAATTCAATTTTGAGATTAAATTTGAAAAAATTAGTTGAAATTGAGCTCAATTTGAGTTTTTAATCAGAACCGGGTTTGCTGGGTAGCCGGGTCGACTGGGTCAACCCGACGACTAGTCTTCTTCACCCGATTCACCATAATGTAGCAAAACCTAGTTCGTGTCCGAGACTTTGCTAATCCTTTCCGGCCAATTTGGCATGTGACAATCAATTGGGCTAGCTGAAAAATCTCCGGTTGGCACCATTGAACGGATCTAACCAATCGGAAATCGGTTCTAACCGACTTTTGGACGGGATTTTTGATCAACAAAAAATTGAAAGAAGCGAAAGGAGAGAGGAGGAGATGTTCGACAATTGCTGAAGAGAGAGAGAGAGAACCAGAGACGTGAAAAAGAGTTTTCTAGAGAGAGAGAGGAGTTAAGGCTTCCCGGACCTAGCGATCGGCGCTTTTCCAGCTAGAAAAGCGCTAGCAAATCGGCCTAGGTGGTGAGCCTTCTCGCCTGGAACAGTTGGCTTGAGGCTAGTTGACTGAGCTTGAAAATCAAGCTCGGCATGTGTGTCCAGACGGTCTCCAGCGAATCTAGAGTGATCATCTTGAAGCCAAGTGTCCAGGAAGAGCTTTGTGATTGGGAATTGTCTTGGAAACATCTTTTGATCATCAAACGAAGAAGGTAAAGTCCCTTCCCAGTCACGGTTTTTCAGATTTAAGAAGTGGTGAACTTGAGTACAATCTTGCTAATCGAGCATTTTCTTTCATGAGTTTGAGTTTGTCAATGCTCAAAACATGTTCTGACCTTATTTTCATTGTTTGTTTGCACTTTGAACAATCGAAAATACATTAAAACCGAGTCGACCATGTATTTGATCACCTCGTCGAAGCTCGAAGAACCTTGTCGAAGTGCCATCGTGGCCCTAAATCACTCAAGTTAGCCTCCCTTAATCTCTGTTTGATATTTTGAATCGTTGTTTTGGTCGATCTAGATGGCTAGGGTGGTTAGAATTAGGATTTGCATTTTTGGAAAATTTGCCAAAAACAGTTCCGAATTAGGGTTTTTGATCGGTTTTTTCACGATCGTCGAACGTCCACCGGTGTTCCGAGTAGTCTAAATTGAAAATAGAACACATAGACATAACAATGGTGCAATCAGAATGGCAAAACATTGGCTGGAAGGTCGCCGGAGACGATCACAAACTGGCAGTCTCGAGAATGTATAACACTGAACCATGCCTCTTAGGTGTTTGTGAAAATGCCCCAATGAAGAAAGCATTAAACGACGCCGTTTTGGTGTCGTGCCCACCGGAGAAGATAACAGGCGCCGATGCCAGCAACGCCCGGTTCGGTCAAGCCGAACCGGGTTGAATCGGGCCGGTTCGGTTCATTTTCTGGGTAGGAATTTTAAAAAATAAATAAATAATAAAAAATCTTAAAAAATATTTAAAAACATAAAAATTCAAAAAAGTTCCAAAAAAATTCAAAAATAAAAAATTCACAAAACATAAAAAAAATCAGAAAATATAAAAATTTTTAGAAATTCGAAAAATTCTAGAAAAATATAAAATTCATAAAAATTAGAAAATTTTTTAAAAAATAGAAAATTCAAAAAAATTCAAAAAAATTTCAGAAAATTCATAAAAATTCAGAAAATACAAATAAAAATGTAAAAAAAAAATGAGAAAATCAATAAAAAATTGAAAAATTAGAAAATTCATAAAAAAATTTCAGAAAATCATAAAAATCAATTCTTGATTAATGAAATTTTTGAAAAAAAAAATTTGAAAATTCACAGAATAGTCCAAAAACACCGTGGCCAACCATAAAAGTGATATTTGAATTTTTGGAAGTAAGTGGCATTTTTAGAAAATCTCAAATTTAAAGGTTATAACCCCTAAAAAACTCTAAAACCCTAAAAAATGTAAATCATGAAATGAATAAACTTTCAGAGCTTCATTAGGGTTTTGATATTTTGATTGATTTTCATTTTTTAGAGACTATTTAGGATTGATTGATTTGATTGATATTGATTGTACATTTAACACTTGTTTGGTTTTTCTTGCGATTAGAATGGATAGAATTAGTGGGTAAGCCTTGGAAATTCACATGACACATTAGATATCGTATCGTTCTTAGGTACCGAAGAGCGTTAGGGATCTCGATTCGGGATCAATGTAACCAAATCCTCTTGTTCAGAATCTCTGCTCGTAGAATCATGGTATTTCTCCCATACCCCAATTATGTTTCTAGTTTACCTACCAATAATGAGTAGTGGTGACTCTAAAATCACAAACTTAAACTAAATAGGAAATTACAATCCGCTGTCATGTGAGGTATGGTCTAGGAGAGACCTTTACATGGAAATATCTCCTTAGCGCACAAATCCTGAAAGCCCCAAAAAGTGCGGTGCGACAGGCTTGGCGACTCGACAGGGGATTGATCTTTTCTAAGTGGACTTAGGTCTAGATAAAACGATACGCTTGTGTATTGTGCTTGCAAAGATCCTAGGTACATCCCATTAATGACAGTGTTAAATGGTTTTGCAAGCAAGTGGTAGAAGGGGTGTAGTCTTTGCTAACCCTTGTTTTATAGGATGGTGTTGGGATTGAATGTGTTTTGAATGAATTTTAGAAGTGTTGTTTGGTTATTAATTGCTATGCTTGTTTTTAAATTACTTTAGCACTACATCATTAGTACACACTACCCGTGGCCCAACCCCGGCTATATTTAGAATTACCCTTAGAAGGTATGTGTTTAGTAGAAATTATGAGTTGATTGCTCATGGGATCATTTAAATACAATATTGATCACCAAGATGGAGTAATATTTCATTACTTTGGGCCGATTGCCTATTGGAATGGAATCTTTTATCCATTAAGGTGATGACTTTGAGCCTTTAGCATATCTTACCCTTTTAGGTGTCAAAACTTCACTAGTTATATTCGCTTGTCTTTGTGGTTGGTATACCTAAAACCAAACAAAAATGTCACGGTAAGTAAGTAAGTATTGTTCCATTCCATTCTTTTACAATTATGCATGTTAGTTAGCATATTTTCAAAAAATGCCTAAATGACATTCAATGCTTGGTCTAAATGCCCTTTCATTTTAGAATGCATGATTAGAGCGTTATACTTCATTTGAGCATTCTTCCATTTTTAGATAAAGTGTATAGGTCTATGGCGGATTTTCCAGGTAATTCAAATGCTTTTTCGTTCATTTCAATGTATTCAAAATTGCAAACCACAGTTTAGGGCTTTATGGTCTAAATGGAGTATGGCAAAATAGGCATTTATATCACACATTGAATTTGTCTATGATTTCAACTATATACTCTTTTAAGGTTTAAACGGACTCAAAATGACATTTGCATTACTTTTGAGACATGCAATTGTATTTTACCTCCGTTGTACCTTAAAAGGACATATAATTGAAATGGAGGCATTAAAAGCAATTGGTAATCCATGGTGAATAATAATCACTTTCTTTTATATGCTTTAGATCGAAATAGGGAAACTAGACATACAAGTCATTTTTATTCCAAGGAAGGAGCTTTTGGCATGTTGGGTAAACATGACAAAGGACAACAAAACATACGTAAGGAAAAGGTTCGGGTATTTGTTCAAGTTCATCAACCTGGGAGTACCAAGTGAGTCTAATCCAAGCATTGGCCCATTTCTGAGAAGTTACTACTGCTACATTTCAATTGGGTGAGCACAAGATGGTACCTATACTAGAAGAATATAATGCAACCATTGAAGATTGATTTTGAGTCAAGAACTGTTGATGTCACGCCCTGCACCCTACGGCGCGCCACATCCCTACCGCAGTCAATTCAAGTGCAACGTTCAGGATGCATCGCCGATCCAACAACCAAACAAAGCACAATGCACATACAGAAGCAACGTAAACACCCATACAAAATAAATACGAGATCAAGGGTAGAACAAACAATATGGTTACAAAATATACACTTGCATTACTAGGGAGAACATGTACAATATTCATTTACAGCATACGCTTATAAATCAAAAGCAGGTCAATGGCCACTACTGACAAAAAGGGGTAAGTGGCCCGGGCAATCAGGCATACTAAAACTAGGTGGGGCTCCGGTCAAAAAGGTATTGGCCCGACCTATCTAGGGTCTAAGATCTACTCTAGGGCTCCTAGTTTGGGTCAGAACTCGACGAGTCGGAAGAACTCTCGGACGACTTTGGCTCTGACTCCATGGATTCCAACTCGGTATCGATCCTGGATGACTCTTCGTCTACACCGTCCTCCTTTGGTGCTACCTCCATCTTGAGATTCTGCTCCATCGACTCGGGCTCATCCTCAGAATCCATCGGCTCCGACTTTGGGTGCCCATCCTCCGGCTCCTCCTCCCTCTGCTTTAGTTCGTCCATTTCCCAAACGTTCGACCCGTGCCCTAAGTCAGCACTAGAGCTCCTCCCGGACGCACGGTCATGACTCGCCAAGTCCCCATCGGGACATTAAGGATCAACATCCCTTGACTCGCTAAACGGGACCTCAAAAGATTGCAGGGGTCCATAAGTCCCTCTACGGTCCCTGATACACCACCCTATATACTTGTGAGCCTGGTCAAGCTGCTTGCCCGCATCAACCCAAACAGTAGACAGATATCTAACATAAAAATCCCCGCTCCCTACGGAGTACACCATCTCCTCCTGGTCTATCCGGTAAGGGATTCCAAAATGAATAGGTACTGCGGGCATCTCAAGATCGAAGGTCTGAAAAAATTGGGTTTACACAATAGTGAGAATAAATCTCAGCGAGTAGGCCCCCTAAACCTAGGTTAGGCTAACATGCACCTACTGACGAGCACTAAACACGCACAATCCAAAACATAAATGACCCAGGCCCTCGAGTCCAAATCCAATACTTACTTGGCCTTATAGGTTAGGCATTTTATAAATTCACAATAATAACACAAAACCCAATCATGGCACATACGTAGCATTACTTGGTCACAACGCATGTCATGTATATGCTATGCTTATGCTCACACTCATGCTCATGCTCACAATGCACTTTCGCACACTTATACTCTTGCATAATTGCCATTTACCAATTCTCCTCCTACCCGCGTAAAACACATCAGGTCCAACCCATGTAAAACGCATAAGGCCTATCACTTTGAGATCGATCTCCGGCCCGCGTAAAGCACATCAGGCTCATAACACATAACCTATGTAAAACGCATCAGGTTGGTCATCTTCGATAGTCTGGGCATCGTCCCGCGTAACACGCCTCAGGACGGACAATACCTAAAACGCATCGGGATTTTATGTGATCACACGGACATAATCACCAATTATTATCTAAACCCCGCGTAAAACGCATCAGGGTGATTTAAGTGATCACAAGCTCATGCCGTTCGTGCACACACGCATAATGTACATGTTATGTCCATACTCAGTATGCACGCTCATGACCACAAAATTTCACACTCGGCATTCGTGAAATTCGCACTGGGTACTCAATAAGATTTGACTATTTATTCAAATAACGCCACCACACGCTCAAGTCTCATTTCAACATGCCCAAAAGACTAATTAATCCAATCAATCACAACATGAAGTTTGAAACCCAATTTCACGCAATTAAAACACCAAGACTACTCATGCCGATAGTCTACCAAGCAATTCATGAATTGGCCACACCAAATATATCATAGAGCACTACACAAACACAAACAAGTCACGTTTAATCTAGTCTCCTCATGGGCTGATCACCATTCCTTTAACAATTCATACTAAAACCTCAATTAACCAATTATGGTCCGAATCGACCCGATACCAAACCAGCCATGAACAGTCCACCTTGGGTCATTAAATCAGTTCCAAAACATCACATTAGGCCACACGAATCACCACGAAAATAGCCACCACTTGGCTCACAAATTACACCCGCTAAATTCACATTTTTGCCCGAATCAAGGCGCCTATGCTCAGTTACCACAAAGCACAATAAAGACCACTAAACCTCGATTAAATCATCACACTAAGCCACAAAATCAGCCCCCTAACATCCTCCACAAATTAACCCCTAAATTATCCTAATTAACCCCTAAAACTCATCTAAAAATATATATTAGCCTAATTAGGAGTTAGGGTTGTACTCACTTGGGTTCCTAAGCTCCTAATGAAAGCTGGACAGGCGGCAAGGGCGGCAAAGACGGCTGAGCAGTGGTGGGGCAAGCGGCGTCGATGTGAGGCCGGGAGAGGGAGAGAGAAGAGGGGATAGCCGATGGTGATGGTGGAAATGAGGAGGAGAGAGAGAGACTAGGGTGTATATGGCTTGGGCTATGTGGGGTGATTGACCAACCAACCTATAATGACCATCATGCCCTTCATCTAAGGGTTTGGATCAATTCTAGCACAATATCTAGGGGCATCTTGGTCTAAGATTCCAACAATAGTAATAATAATAAACAAGACTATAATATCCACTAATAAACCTCTAAAATTCGAAATTCAAGCTTAGGGGCATAGGGGCAATTTGGTAATTTTCTGGTGCCGGGTCAAATTTTCAATTTTTGACTCTACCGACCCCAAATATGATTAGCCACATAAAAATAACGTCTTCTTTGTAAAAATAATCACGTACGCCCACGAAATTCGACATTGAAGTCCGGGCTCGATCCCACGATCGATTTAGCTTAATTTGCAGTTTTAGCGTCTCTTACTAACAGGCGGCTGTTTAGGGGTTACGCGTATCGACCTAGGGCTACCCGAGTCGTGTCGATCTCGATTTCCCAAAGAACACAAGGATTTATTGCAAGTTCCAAGGGTCGTGGTCGTTCGGAATAAGTTCAAGATTATTCGTCGTGCGTACTCTCGGTCGTGAGGAATCACCCGCCACCCGATCGTACGTCGTCGGTTGAACTAAATCCGTCACTCTCCTTGGACTGGCTCATATTGGCATAAAATATTTCTTCGTTGCTTCTTGGAATCGGACTTAATTCACGATCGAGTTTTTGGGTTCACGTACCGTTTTCCTAGTTAGCCATTCCCTAATGGTTAGTATCCCGAGAATGATCAGTTTTGGACGAGACTCACTAAAACGAAATGAGAAATAATCATCTATTTTATTAATCTCGAAAGTGGGTGAATTTGGGACATTACAGTTGAACCCCCAGTTGGATTAAAACCCACAAGTGTTATAGCTGAATTTTTAAACTTGAAGACCCCTCAAGTGGAAAAGTTGATCAAATTGAATACCGGGAGATTTCCTCTATCTTACTTGGTGGACAATTACTCCAAATTGCCAAAAAAAAGGGTTAATACCACAAAAAATCCTGAACTGGTATACTTGTGACAGATTTACCCCAAATTATTTTTTTGACCATAAAAACCCCAAACTAGTACACTTGTGATAATTTTACCCCGAACTATTTTTTTGACCACCAAAAACCCCAAACTGGTACACCTGTGATAATTTTACCCTGAACTAATTTTTTAATATAATTTTTTTTTTTTTTTCGAATTTTTTAGTTTTTCTTTTCTTTTCTTTTTCCTTTCCTTTTCTTTTTTTTTTTTTTTCTTCATCTTCATTGAACCAACAATGGATTATTATATTGTAATTGATACTACAATAACGTGACACGTAACATAAATGCTACATTTTTACCCAAAAAAAAATAAACGCTAAATAAAAGACTTTCTTTTATATGCATGAATTTTCATATTAACCACTTTTTTCTACATTTAAATGTCTTGCGAAAAAGGCATTATATTATTGTTGTGTCTTTCTTATTTTTGGGTGCAAGTGGATAGGCAAACTAATGGGGTCCAACGTAGGCTTATTACCTAAGCTTGGAGTATAACTAATTAACAATTTATATACGTCCCGCTTGCCAATTTAATTTAACAGACTAATTTACAAAATTAGTATATTTTATATATAAGATGAGAGATATTATATGTGCATGACGATTCATAAATCAATATGATCGCTTAAAATATATAATAAATAAAACCGAGACATTTAAATGTAAAAAAAAAGTGGTTGGCATGAAAATTCATGCATATAAAAGAAAGTCTTTCATTTAGTGTTTATGTTTTTTTTTGGGTCAAAATGTAGCATTTATGTTACGTGTTATGTTATTGTGGTATCAATTACAATATAACAATCAATTATTGGTCCAATGAAGATGAAGGGAAAAAAAAAGGAAAGGAAAACGAAAAGAAAAGAAAAACTAAAAAAATTTGAAAAATAAAAAAAATAATATTAAAAAATTAGTTCGGGGTAAAATTGTCACAGGTGTACCAGTTTGAGGTTTTTGGTGGTCAAAAAAATAGTTCGGGGTAAAATTGTCATTGATGTATCGGTTTGGGGTTTTTTATGGTCAAAAAAATAGTTTGGAGTAAATCTATCACAAGTGTATCAGTTTAGGGTTTTTCGTGGTATTAACCCCAAAAAAATGGGAAACACTTTCGCGAGGGTTTTTATTTTGGCCTTCTTCAGATTCGTTTTATTCCCCGCATTAAGGATAAGATTAAATCCTCTTGTTGCGGTAATTGCTAAGCAAGCTTGTCTAAAATGGGACTTCTTCAATATGCTCTTGAAGGAGACTATTATTTTATTGAACAAATACCAAAATCAGCAAAAAGGTGCACTTCAAGCTTCAGCGGGGTTACTTTCTATGTGGTTTATTTCCCATATTCAACCTTGGGAACGTTATTTGCGCATTCGAGAGATTGACTCATCTACCGATCCTATTGAGAAGTATTTGAAACTCCAAGATAAAATGCAAAAGTACTCTTTTCATAAGTGGGCAAATTTCATTAGAGCATTAACTTCCGACCAGCTTCAATGGAGGATTTAATGGCCAAAAATAACGAAAGCTCAAATTACTACCTAAGACGGTAATTTTGTGCCTTTACTAGGATTGAGTGGCGGAACTGCTTATTGCCAATTAAGTAATATGACAATTCGGAATGATTCAACAAATTCCACCTATTTGGCATCCTAAGGAGTTCACATTTGAAATACCGCAAGGACCTCTACCGGAAAAGAAAAATAAAGAGCTACGAATAAGGATTGATGGGATCGTGAATTCCTTAAAGAGATCAACCAAGCAAATAGTACAATGACCTGAAGATTTGGAAGGAGAAATGAAACTCTTTTTGGCGTCCAACGAGTATATAAGGTGATTGAAGGCTAAGCGACCAATTGACGTGGAACCCTATATAACTTTGAGTATTACTACTCATTCTGATGAGCCGTATTTCCCAGAATATATTGTGCCAAGCACACTAGGTATAGAGCCATATGTTCCCGATAAGGTTATAATCGATGTGGAAGAATGGGAGATACGAGTTAATGAATATGAAGAAGCTTCAGCTATCTTAGCTATCAAGAAGCCTATACTTGTTTAAGCTAGTATTTCCCTATTTTGATGAATAGCATTGTAATAAATTTTTTTTCAAAATTGAAACAATTGTTTAATGAAGTTTCAAAATATTTTTTTGTAAAGAATTACTATGGATTACAATTTTTTGAATTGTATGATTCCTTGAAAAAGACATTGATGAAGAATTTTATACAAAGCTAAGGCTTGTATGAAATTTCTTACCCTTGACAATCTCATGTAACCATACAATTAAAAGAATGTAGGGTTTCATGATCATTTTACTATGCTGATATCAAGTCTTTTTTGGTAAAACAGGTTGTTTAGCAAAGGAAGGTAAAAGATCTCAAACTCGCCTACAAGTTAGAATGGCGAAAGAAGAAACCTGTCCTCGACTAGCTAAAATTGAGAAAAAAAATTACCCAAATGGTTGCAATGATGGCAGAAATGAATGCTTTTATTTTCACATCTCAAGGATCTTATCCTACTACTCCAAATGTGGGAACTTCAAATGCTACCGAAACACCGATTGAAGACCTAATCAGAAATAAAAAACCAGTTCAAGAAAATCCTCCAAAAACTACGCCTGAGGTGGTAAATTTAGAAGAGGATGATCAAATCAAGAAGACATCCAAAACAAAGGATTAAGAGGAGGCCAAGAGATTGGCCAAAATTAAGGAATGCTTAGCAAGTCAAGGCTATGAGCTTCAAAGATTTGACAAGTTCTCACCGTACGCTAAAGATGGTTATTTCAGAAAACTATAAGGAACCAGAGTTCGTGAGCAAGTATGCTGGCACTAGTTGTTCCAAAAGCCATTTGAAATATTATCTCCGTAAGATGGCGAGACATTCAGACAACACACTACTTCTTATTAGCACATTTCAAGATAGTCAGAGAGGAGCGGCCCTCGCATGGTACACAGCGCTTGACATAGAAGACTTTACTGAATAGGATCATTTGGCGGGAGAATTTTTTCGCCAAGTACAAGTTTAATGTTCAAGTGCTCCTAACTAGAGAGCATCTCGTCAAAATCGAGAAACGAAAGAATAAAGAGTTCAGAGCCTATGCTTAGAGATAGAAAGCTGTTGTCTCACAAGTAAAGCTCGCCATAAGTGAAAACGAGCTCATTGAGCTCTTTCTAAAATTATTGCTAAATGAGTATTATGACAAGCTTCAAGTATCATGCTGTCAAACATTCACCATGTTAGTAAAGGTTGGTGAGAGAATTGAATGGGGGTTAAAAGAGAAGAAAGCTTAAGAAATAGTGACACAAAGGCCTTATCCCGGGAAAAAAGATAAAGAACCTATTCGAGAAATAGCTATGGTGTCAAGTCCAAGTACTCATCAAGCATCATTTCTAAAGCAAATCAAATGTCGCTTGGAAAAACCCAAGGCAATGCAAGCCAAATAAAAGACCCGTGAGGCAATACACACTGTTGCCCCGACCTTTGTCAAAGCTATTACTAATGCTTCTAGAAAGGCATTTGGTGGCCAAAGAAGTACCGAGAGACAATCCTGCGAGATTTTCTTTATACGATAAATCAAAAACCTGCACTTATCATATGGGAGAAAGAGGACATGACGTAGATAATTGTCCCACTTTAAAGTACAAGGTTCAATAGCTCGTTGACAAGAAGATATTGAACTTCTAAGAGCCCAAGCTGAATGTACATCAGAATCCTCTTCCGGAACACAATACAGTAAACATGATCAAGAATGAAGAAACGGTGATCGAGTTTGACAATGAAGATGAATATGAGATCAAGATTAAAACTTCTCGATTAGGAGGTGTCCGCTTTCGTCAAGAAGCACTTCTAAAAGGAGAGATTGTAGATAACTTAGGAGAAGACTCCGGAAAATATAACTTCTAAGTGAAATATAACTTATACCATGGGCATTCAAAAATGAAGTAATTGTACCTGATGTTTAGGGTGGAATGGATGATGAAACTAGTCTTGAGGAGGAAACCTTGTCCGAGAAGGAAATGCTCCAAGATGAAATAGATGTGGATGAAAAGGAGAAAAAAAAATCCATTAGGGTGAAAGGCGTTTCACGCAGAAGTCATTTGTTGAAGGTGAAACCGTAGACTTACTTGATCAAGACAGCGATAAATATAATTACCGTGTCAAATATACACCACCACCATGGGTGTTCAAAAATAAAGACATTGTACTAGACGGATGGGGTGGCATGGATGAGGTCCCAATCAGCCAATTAAATTTCAAGGAGAATGAAGATTGGGAAGAGAAAAAGAAAAAAAAGATTCGCCGAGATGATAGGTGGTTTGTTCGAAAAGCATGAAGACAAGGTGAAGTTGTTGATTTTCTTGGTCAAGATAATTGCCGGTATAATTATCGTGTCAAATATAAATCTCCTTCATGGGCATTCAAGAACGAAATAATCACATCTAATGGCTGGGATGGAATGGATACTGACGAAGCCAATAGAAGCATGGTATTCACGATTATACCATTTCTAATCAAGCTTAATGAGGTAGATAAATATAAGAAGGATGAAAGTCCTGTCACATCAATCACTATCCAACTTCTCATTGATCAGTTAAGGATCAAAGAAGAAGAAATATAGCCTGTGATTATCACTCTCCCTTCAAAAGAAAAGTTTGACACTAAGTGTACACCTTGGGATTACTTTCCCAAAGAAGTTGATGCCATAACCCGATCAAGGAGATGCAATGTCCCGAAAGAAGGTGAGCACAAAAAGAAAGGAATAACCGAAGAAGATGTCAAACAGTTGCTTTCGGTTACGAAGATGAGCGAATTTGAGGTAATTGAACAGCTAAAAAAGATACCGGGACAGATTTCTCTGTTGGATCTCTTTAAGACTTCAAAAAGCCACAAAATGGTGCTTAAGAAATTTCTCAATGAGGTGCACGTCCCGGAGACAATTAAAGAAATATAATTGGAAGACTTTATTGGTACTATTCTTCTGAAAGACCAAATTGCCTTCTCTGATGAAGATTTCCCAATTGATGGGCGCTCCTATAATAAAGCCCTCTATATTGCCATCAAATGCCGGGGCAAGGAGGTGTCACGGGTACTGATCGATAATGGTTCCGAATTTAATTTGTGCCCATTAAACACACTGCATCGCTTGGGGATTAGTGAAGAGTTCATTAAACCTTCTAAAGTAACAGTACGTTCGTTTGATGGAACAAAGAAGGATGTTATTGGCGATATCGAGCTCGATGTGAACATAGGTCCTGTGCTTTTCCCGATTGACTTTCAAGTAGTGGATATTCCGAGGACTTTCAACTTGCTAATCGGAAGACCTTGGATTCATATGGCTGGTGCTATTCCTTTAAGTCTCCATCAGAAGGTCAGGTTTGCCATTAATGGCAAGATGATCATCGTACACGGGGAGACAGATTTCACCATCTACAAAAAGAGTGCAATACCGTATGTCGAACCCGAAGTAAAAAAAGAACTAAGTTATCATTCCTTCGAAATAATCTCAATGGTGCAAATTCCTGCCGGTTGTATCATAAAATCTCCGAAGTTCTTAACACCATTCATTATGTTTGGAAGGGTGTTATACCAGTATGGATTTACTCCCAGTAATGGTCTTGGATCGAAATCCCAAGAGATCAAAAAACCTATCACTCCATCTATTATAAGAATGAAACATGGAGTAGGTTATATTCCAAAGACCATCATTGAAGCTGTAGAGGCTGAGGTGATTGCCTCATTAATCCATCCATATGGAAGGGCAAAATTAAAGAGCTTCCCTATCATCAAGATCCACATCAAGGAAACTTTTTCTGGACCTTCTAAGCTACTTCAAGAAGAAGACTTACATGCAGGGGAAGAATCTGATCTGTCAAGTTTATTTAAAGAGAATACCATCAATGTTATCACAACTAAGGCAGAAGATACCTACACATTGGAGTATGAAGATTCTCTTGAACTTTTGCTAAAAGCTTTTTTTCATTGCATTTTGTTGATTACAATTTCAAATATCTTGTGATTTCATTTGCAGTTTTAGTTCAGCTGCAATTTACATTCCTTTTGATATAGATGTAATCGCATTTTTCAATTCAATAAAAGTGGTCAAATGTTTTTTTAAGGACATGTAGAAACAAAACCAAACCTATAATGAACATTATCCTCATTCGTGAGGCTTGAGGCTTTGGGTTTCTATATTGCTCTTCATTGCGAAAATGATTTTAACAGTAAGGAAGTCTGATGATATGAGGACTAGCTTTGTCTTTATGTTTTTTCAAAACAAATTTCAAAATGAATTTGTAAAAGGTTTTTCATAGGACCACGTGCGTTACTTACTTTGTATGAAATTACTAATCATGTTTGTTACATGTCAGGCATGAGCATTCGCATATCCATAATAGGTTCATATGTGACCTAAATCTTTCCAAGGAGATTACTTGCGATATTGAATTGGATAATGAGGATGAGGAATGGGTCAGAAGGGAATGGATCCGTCATGAAGAATCAAAGCCACTCACGTTAAAGAAAACGATCACTGTTAATCTGGGTGATGAAGAAAATCACAAAGAGGTTAAGCTTGGAGAAAGTCTTCCCTCGACTAAAGTAGAAAAGGTCACAGATTTGCTCAAGGAATATCAAAATATATTCGCATGGTCTTATGCTGACATGCCAGATCTTAATCCAAGCATAGTTGAACATGCTTTGCCAATTGATCCAAATATCCCACCAAAGAAGCAAAAACCAAAGCGGACGAAGCCAAACTTGGCAGAGAAAATAGAAAAAGAAGTGATGAAATTACTCAAAGTTGGTTTCATCGAAGTAGTACCATATCTAGAATGGGTTGCCAACATAGTACCCGTAATAAAGAATGATGGTCGAGTACGAGTGTGCATTGATTATCGCGACCTAAATAAAGCAAGCCCTAAGGATGATTTCCTACTTTTCACATATTGATGTATTAGTGGACAGCACTGCTGGCTTTGAAATATTTTCATTCATAGATGGTTTCTCAGGATATAATCAAATCATTATGAAAAAAGAGGATAAGGCGAAAATGTCCTTTGTAACACCATGGGGCACATTTTGTTATAAGGTGATGCATTTTAGTTTGAAAAATACTGGTGCCACATATCAAAGGGCAATGGTAACTTTGTTCCATGACATGATGCACAAAGAAATTAAGGTATAAGTAGACGACATGATTACAAAATTCAAATAAGGAGAAGATCATGTTGAGGTGCTTCGCAAATTGTTTGAAAGACTTAGAAAGTACAAGTTGCGATTGAACCCCAACAAATGTGTATTCGGGGCAAAATCCGGTATAAGTAGGTAACTTTGTTCCATGACATGATGATTAAGGTAAAATTACAAAATTCAAATAAGGAGAAGATCATGTTGAGGTGCTTCACAAATTGTTTGAAAGACTTAGAAAGTACAAGTTGCGATTGAACCCCAACAAATGTGTATTCGGGGCAAAATCCGGTTAAACTGCTAGGGTTTGTGATTAGTAGCAAGGGCATCGAAATAGATCCCTCAAAGATCAATGCAATATAACGACTTAAAAACTCTTTCTATGATAAAAGAAGTGAGAAATTCATTGGGGCGATTAAATTACATTGCCCGTTTCATATATCAGCTTTCTAAAACTGCTAAACCACTCTTCAAATTGTTGAAGAAAAATGCTAAAGTAAAGTGGGATGCGGAATGTCAACAAGCCTTTGACAAGATCAAAGAATATCTGGTATGCCCACCAGTACTGGTACCACCAATCTCTGGAGTTTCGTTGATCTTATATTTGATGATTTACTATGAGTCGTTAGGAGCGGTACTTGTATAAAGAAGACCAAATGATGGTAAAGAACAAACCATTTATTACTTGAGCAAGAAGTTCACAATATCAGAAGTGAATTACCCAACAGTCGAGAAAACATGTGTTGCATTGATTTGGGTATTACATAGACTAAGACAATACACCCTTCATCACCAAATTTTGCTAGTAACTGAGAATGATATGATCAAGTACCTTCTTGAGAAATCCTTCTTGGTCGGGAAATGGGCAAAGTGGCAAGTCTTGTTATCTGAATTCAACATCAGAAGTTCATCCCAAAAGTCAGTCAAAGGACGAGCAATAGCAGACATATTGGTAGAAAATTTACAGAATATCATCAATCCTAAAGAGCAACTTGATGATCATATATTAACATTGATCGATCATAAATGGACCATGTATTTGATGGTGCAATCAACTTATCTGGATCAGGAACTGGGGCAGTATTGATCTCCCCAGAAGGCAAACACTATTCGGTATATGCAAAATTGGTATTTTCATGCACCAATAACATCGCTGAATATGAAGGATACATTCTCATATTACAATTAGCCCTTTCAATAAAGGTAGAAAGGTTGTAAGTATATGAAAATTCTATGCTCATCGTATTATAAACAACTGGTGAATGGTAAACTCGAGATGCCAAGCTAATTCCTTATCACAGATACTTAGAAGAGATGATAGAAAGTTTCGAAAAAGTAACATTCGATTATCTCCTAATAACTTAGAATCATTTTGCAGATGCTCTTGCAATCTTATCATCCTTACTACAAGCTGAAAATAGTATGTATATAAAACCATTGAGAATTAATATTCTTAAACAACTAGGTCATTGCATGATGGTTCAAGCAGAGTTTGACAACGAACCATGGTATCATGATATCAAAAGATATCTTCAATCGGGAGAATTCCTTGAAGAAAGCCAACTAGGTAACAGAAAGTTTATAAGAAAGATAGCCAACAAATTGTTCCTCAGTGGTCAAATCTTCTACAATAAATCATTTGATTCAACCCTACTAAGATGTGTGGATGCTACAGAAGCTGAATAGATTATGAAAGAAATTCACGATAGTGAATGTGGACCGCACATGAATAACCATCTTCTAGCCCGAAAGATTATGAGATTGGGATATTATTGGATGACAATGGAATCATATTACATCTAACACGTGAGATGTTGCCATCAATGTCAAGTTTATGGTGATAAAATTAATGCACCTTCAAATGAGCTATATGAAATGTCCGAGTCATGGCCATTTTCAATATGGGGCATGATATGATTGGTCCTATCAACCCTAAGGCTTCAAATGGGCACCGGTTTATCCTGGTTGTTATTGACTATTTCACTAAATTGATTGAAGCAAACTCCTACAAAATGTTACTATCAAGAATGTTGCAAGATTTATTGCTAAGTATGGAGTTCCAAAAGAAATTATTACGGACAATGGCTCAAATCTAAACAATAAGATTGTAGATGATTTACTTGAACACTTCCACATTTGACATATGAACTTATCTCCATATCTTCCACAAATGAATAGAGCAGTTGAAGCGGCAAATAAGAATATCAAGAAGATATTGGCCAAGACAACCGAAAATTATCGTGATTGGCATGAAAGGTTATCATATGCTCTGATGGCATATCGAACTTCAATTCAAACATCAACTAGAGCAACCCCATTTTCATTGGTTTATTGAATGGAAGCAGTGCTACTTGTTGAGCTAAAAATTCCTTCATTAAGAATACTATCCCAATTGAAGCTTTCATAAGCTGAGTGGATTCAACAAAGATATGAACAACTCAATATGATTGATGAAAAGAGATTAAGAGCTATATACCATGAGCAAACCCATCAGAGAAGAGTGGCTAAATCCTCTAATCGAAAGGTGAAACTAAAGAATTTCAAAACGGAGGATTTGGTAGTGAAGAAAACCATCTTCAACAATTCAGATCCTCGTGACAAATTCACTCCGAATTATGAGGGTCTATACATTGTCCAAAAAGTTTTTCTTGGAGGAGCATTAATTCTTGTAGATGTGGCAGGAACAGAATTGGCCTATCTCGTAAATGCAAATACCGTCAAGATTTTCTACCCATGAAATGAAGACAAACATTCCAGAAAAAATTCGGATCACTTTAAAACATGTGCATATCACGCATATTATACATACCATGCATTTCATGAGCATGTTTATCTATTTTGCATAAGAAAGCAAAAAGAATTCAAACCAGTTATTGATTTTAGAATCCCCAATGGAGTTGTCATATGATAGAAGGAAGTATCACTTCTAATTTTATTTTCCATCGATATCCTCTAATGTGCTTTCCTTTTTATCATCTCTAGGGAAACAAAGAAAAGGGAGCAACAATGGAAGAATCCCTAGTGGAACTAAAGCAAAAATATGCAAACAAGAGGGATCTTGGTAGGTTAATCAGACAAGTATCCCTAAATCATGAGGACATGTGTTAAAGAAGTTGCATTTCTAAGAGAAAAATTGAACTTTTTCTTCCCCAAGCAGAATGACACTAAGGCTGAATAAAACAAAATATATTGTTTTGAAAGGAAAATAACTCAGAAATGTTTCAATCAAAAGTTTTGCAACACGCTTTCTTTAAAAATGCACTAAGCATCAAAATTCCCTAAAAGAGATAATTTGATAAAAGGCTTTGAGAAATTTCATAAAAAAAAGTTTGAATCAAATTGAATGGAAAGACCTTTAAATGATGAAAAGTAAGCCATATCCACACACGTCCCTTATATACTCAAAATCAAAATGGAGAAATGAGTGAAAAAAACTCATCCGAAAGAAACAGGGGATATTCGCAGTGATTACATGGATTGAAATGATGAAAGGCAATCATTTCACTATCCCAAACACATGCTTAACCCTTGCAAACCAAATTTGAGCCAAAACAGTAAAGAAGTTTTCCAAAACAATCCTGTTAAGAACCACCCCACATTGGGGCAATTCGGGAGGTTTGTGGATTAACAGCTATGGAAAATAGGACTAAGAAAGATTTTATTGCATACTCTTGCATCAATCTTTCGGTGATAACTTCAGATGAAGTTATATGAAAGCTCAAGACATCCCAAGAGGAAGAAGAACATTTCATTTCTTATACCCAAACAACTTATCTTTGACAAAACCTAATTGAGCCTGAATATTCATTTCAAAACCCTAAATTGGTGATCATTTCTTTGCACTTTGGAGCATGAGCATATGATCCACTTTAATAGGTAAGAAACAAAAAGGGCATGACATAGAATCCTTAGAATTCAAAAAGGTCAAAGGCAAAAGAGTCTGAGGCATGAAAAAGTAATGTGCCTAGTAAAAACAATGCCAAATGCCCAAGAAAAATAAGAAAGAAAAAGAGAGTTAAAAAGAAAGCTCAAAATGACAAAAAAATTATGACAAAGCAAAGTTAAGATCATGAAAGATTTTATATCACAACAAGTGAGAATGAGTAAAAAAAAAAGAGATTGTAATGAATGTTTTAGGAGACTCTGATGTTCATAAAAGAAAGTTCCCTAATAAGCAAAAAAGAAAAGATGGTGATGTCAAGAAGATCACCAATTTCATAAAAACCCTGAATTCAAACAAATGAGCCTTGTGAGCCTACCCAATACCAACAATACAACTTCTCCCCAAAGACTCTTCAAATTGAGATGTTGAAAGTAGAAACACGACTTTATGACAAGAAGTCATCACTCAAAGAAGTATATGCAATAATATATTGTCTTATCCTGGAGGTTCTTAGCTTATAAATCCGAAGTCAAATATGATAAAATCCTTTTTCTTGGCCTCATAATGCCTATCCTTTGAATAGCTATTGACCAAGTCAACATTACAATCTTTTTGAAAGATCTTATCGGATTAATTGGATTGTATATATTGCGAACATCTCCAAACATCTAAGGATTGGTTAAGAGAGATAAAATTGAGGGATATTAGACAAGTTCCCTTCCAATCAAATAATGAAGAGACCAAGTTCATAGATTGAAATAAATCCTTTCTAATGAATGTCTTTTAAACGATCATTTCAAGCATTTCTTGAAAGATTGTAAGCATTTTGTTCAAATAATTCCTTGAAAGAGAAATTTGATTGCTCGAAATGCATTTAATGCAAAGAATGCATGTTTCCTCAACTTAAAACCAAATTTTCAAATAGTTTGTGGTAACCTAAGAAAAAAAACCATGCTTCAAATAGTTTTGATCAATTTCAAAACTACTTTTCAAAATAGTTTTTGGTCAACTAAAAAAAATCATACAAAGGTTAGTAAAACCTCAAAATCACATAACTTATGGTTAAGGCTTTCATTATTTTAAGTCTTCAAAAAAAGTCCTACAGGAGAGGAGTCTCTAGGTAAATTCAAGTCCTACTAATGAGAAATCACTAGGTAAATTCAAAATCCTACAGGCGAGGAGCCCCTAAGCAAATTCAAAGTCTTATAGGCAAGGAGCCTTTAGGCAAATTTAAGTCCTACGAGGAGCTCTTAGGCAAATTCAAAGTCCTACAGGCAAGGAGCCCTTAGGCAAATTCAAAGTTCTACTAGGTGAGGAACCACTAGGCAAATTCAAAGTTCTACTGGTAAGGAACCACTAGGCAAATTCAAAATTCTACTGGTGAGGAATCACTAGGCAAATTCAAAATCCTACAGGCGAGGAGCCCCTAGGTAAATTCAAAGTCCTAGAGGCGAGGAGCCCTTAGGCAAATTCAAACCCTACAGGTGAGGAGCCCTTAGGCAAATTCAAGTCATACAAGTGAGGAACCACTAGGCAAATTTAAAGTCCTGCAGTCGAGGAGCCCTTAGGCAAATTCAAAATTCTATGGACGATGAGCCCCTAAGCAAATTTAAGTCCTACAGGCAAGGAGCCCCTAGGCAAATTCAAATCCTATTGGTGAGGAATCACTAGACAAATTCAAAGTTCTACGGATGAAGAGTCCCTAGGCAAATTCAAAGTCCTATTGGTGAGAAACCACTAGGCAAATTCAATGTCCTACAAGCGAGGAGCCTTTAGGCAAATTCAAGTTCTACAGTAAAGAGCCCCTAAGCAAATCAAAGTCCTATAAGCGAGGAGACCCTAGACAAATTCAAAGTCCTACAGACGAGGAGCTCTCTAGGCAAATTCAAAGTCCTACAGGCGAGGAGCTCCTAGGCAAATTCAAGTCTTACTGATAAGGAGCCACTAGGAAAATCCAAAGTCCTACAGATAAGAAGCCCCTAAGAAAATTCAAGTCCTACTGATGAGGAACTACTAGGAAAATTCAAAGTCCTGCAGACGAGGAGCCCCTAGGCAAATTCAAAATCCTACAAGCGAGGAGCCCTAGCCAAATTAAAGTCCTACTAGTGAGGAACCACTAGGCAAATTTCCAACTCTTCAGCCTCAATGTGTTCATGGTTCGTGGATTTGTCCTTAAACCGCGAAATCTGAATAATTATCATAATCATCACCACTATTAATTCATGCCCTTGGATAAGCAACAAAGAGACGCTTACAAACAGATAAGTTTCTCTCCCTCAATCATTAAAAACTTTTCAAAATATGTTATGAAAAGAGAATATTTGGATTAGATCACAAATTTCAAAAACAAGATCCTTAATTAGTTATTGTGAAATTTCCATCCTATTTTGTTCATTGAGTAGACCGAAAACTCTGGTGTAATCTTATCTTTGAGATCCACCTTTAATGAACTCAATCTCAAAAAGGGGCAGCTGTTGACACTTGATTTTTAGTTTATTTTTTTCATATTTTCAAAAATCTCAAAATTAGGACTAGGAATCTTGGACAAGCCTAGAAACCTATTTCTAAACTGAAAAATAATTTTTTTTAGCATTTTCCTGCATTTTTCCTTAATTTCTTTTAGTTAAAATAAGTAAGAAAATCAAGAAAAATAGCAAATGAAATCAGAAAATTCCATGAAAATAGTCATTAGTCTGATTTTAAATCCAATTTCATGAATACATCATCAATTTTGAAAAATCTCAATCGGGTATATGTTTTTCCCAAAATTGGGAAAAATTAAACCCGAATTAAACAAAAAATGCAATTAAATTTTTTCTAATCATTTTTAAGTCATAGTGTCTTCACAATAAATGATTCTAGGACCTTGAATTATATAATGGTCGGTCCAATTGGATAATTTGACATAAAAATAAAAAATCCCCAAAATTTAATTGAAAAATAAGAATTTTGAACCCAAATTGGGATTCGTGCCCAATATGAAATTGTTGAACCATGAGGCTATCATTTCTAGGGCTAATCAGATGTGGGTAATTCAATTTTGGCATCAATTTTGCCTAATCAGGTCATTAGGACATCAAATTGAATAAAAACTTATCAACCCGAATACAAAAATGTGAAAATCTTAGACACAATTATAACAAAAATTGGGAAAAATTATATATTTGGGTTCGGGAATAAGATGGGGAATTCAATTTTGGGATTAAATTTGAAAAAATCAATCGAAATTGAGCTCAATTTGAGTTTTTAATCAGAACTAGGTCTGTCGGTTTGACCGGGTCAACTTGACCCTACTCGACGACCTGTCTTCTCCGCCCGATTCACCATAACGCAGCAAAACCCAGTTTGTGCCCGAGACTTTGCTGATCCTTTTCGGCCAATTTGGCACATGACAATCAACTGGGCCAGTTGAAAAATCTCCAGCTGGTACCAATGAACGGATCTAACCGATCGGAAATCGGTTCTAATCGAATTTTGGACGGGATTTTTTATCAACAAAAAACTGAAAAAAGAGGAAGGAGAGAGGGGGAGATGTTTGACAAATTGCCGAAGAGAGAGAGAGAACCAGAGACACGAAAAAGAGTTTTTTAGAAAGAGAAGGAGTTGAGGCTTTTCGAACTAAGCAATCGGCGCTTTTCCGGCCAAAAAAGTGCTGGCGAATCGGCCCAGGTGGTGAGCCTCCTCACCTAGAACAGTTGGCCTGAGGCTGGTCGACTGAGCTTGAAAATCGAGCTCGGCCGGTGTGTCCAAACGGTCTCCGGTGAATCTAGAGTGATCATCTTGAAGCCAAAGTGTCTAGGAAGAGCTTCGTGATTGAGAATTGTCCTGGAAACGTCTTTTGATCATCAAACGAAGAAGGTAAAGTCCCTTCCCAGTCACAGTTTTCCAAATTTAAGAAGTAGTGAACTTGAGGTCAATCTTGCTAATCGAGCATTTTCTTTCACGAGTCTGAGTTTGTCAATGCTCAAAACATGTTTTGACCTTATTTTCATTGTTTGTTTGCACTTTGAATGATCGAAAATGCATTAAAACCGAGTTAGCCATGTATTTGATCACCTCGTCGGAGCTCGAAGAACCTCACCGGAGTGCCACCGTGGCCCTAAACCACTCAAGTTAGCCTCCCTTAATCTCTGTTTGATGTTTTGAATCGTTGTTTTGGTCGATTTAGACGGCTAGGGCGGTTAGAATTAGGATTTGCATTTTTGGAAAATTTGCCAAAAATAGTTGCGAATTAGGTTTTTTGATCGGTTTTTTCGCCGACCGGTGAACGTCCGCCAGTGATCCGACTAGTCTAAATTGAGAATAGAACACATGGACATAACAATGGTGCAATCGGAATGGCAAAACATTCGCTGGAAGGTCACGGAGACAATCACAAACCAGCGGTCTTGAGAACATATAACACTGAGCTATGCCCATTAGGTGTTTGTGAAAATGCCCCATTGAAGAAAGCGTTAAATGATCCCATTTTGGTGTCGTGCCTGCCGGAGAAGATAATTGGCATCGGCGCCGGCGACGCTCGGTTCAGTCAAGTCGAACCGGGTTGAACCGGGCCGGTCCGGTTCATTTTTCGGGTGGGAATTTTAAAAAATAAAAAAATAAATAAAAATCTTAAAAAACATAAAAATTTGAAAAAATTTCGAAAAAAATCAAAAAATAAAAAATTCACAAAAATAAAAAAAATATAAAATATAAAAAATTTTAGAAATTCCAGAAATTCCAGAAAAAATAGAAAATTCATAAACAAATTAAAAAATTCATTAAAAATTCAAAATTTTGTCAGAAAATTTATAAAAATTCAGAAAATTTAGAAAATACAAATAAAAATGTAAAAAAAATTATAAAATCATTAAAAAATTGAAAATTTGGAAAATTCATAAAAACTTTGAGAAAATCATAAAAATCAATTCTCAATTAATGAAATTTTCTAAAAAAATCAAAAATTTTAAAATTCACAGAATGGTCCAAAAATACCGTGGCCAACCATAAACAGTGAGATTTGAATTTTTGGAAGTACCTAAGTGGTATTTTTAGAAAGTCCAAAATTCAGGGGTTATAACCCCTAAAAAAATCCTAAAACCCTAAAAAATGTAAATCATGAAATAAATAAGTTTCTAGAGTTTCATTAGGGTTTGGATGTTTTGATTGATTTTCATTTTTTAGAGACCATTTATGATTGATTGATCTAATTGATATTGATTGTGCATTTAATACTTGTTTGGTTTTTCCTGCGATTAGAATGGATAAAATTAGTGGATAAGTCTCAGAAATTTGCATGACATGTTAGACATCGTATCGTTTTTAGGTACCGAAAGGGCGTTAGAGATTTCGATTTGGGATCAATAACGTAACCAAATCTCTGTACTCAGAATCTCTGGTTCGTAGAATCATGGTATTTCACCCATATCCCGATTATGTTTCTAGTCTACCTACCAATAATGACTAGTGGCGACTCCAAAATCACAAACTTAGACTAAATAGGAAATTACCATCCGCTGTCACGTAAGGTATGATTTAGAAGAGACCCTTACACGGAAATACCTCCTTAGCGCACAAATCTCGAAAACCCCAAAAAGTGCGGTGCGACAAACATTAGTTTCCATTTCCTCTTATCAAAGAGTTTTTTTTTTCCAAACAATCACTGCATGACAACTAATTATTTTCTAGGTTTCCGTTATATGCCAATTGAATTTGCGGCTGATTGTCCTACAAATCAATTTCATCAAGAGAAGAGGCTAAAACAAATGGTTCTGAATAGTTAATTATTTAGTTTTAGGAGACTACATGAGACTAATCCTTTGAAGACATGATCCTTGAACTAGTACATTCACTATGCTCATCTCCAAAAAAGAAATTATGTAATGTTGATAATATCAATGCAAATGATTGTCACTATTATGACAAAGTATAAAAATAACATTAAAGAATAAAATTCACTAACAAACACATTGTCCAAGTCACATGCATGGTGGAACGTTCTTGCCAGAAGAATAAGAAAAATAATATGATTTTTTCCTAAGAAAAATTTGATCAATTCTTTTTTCCAACCCTTATGTATCCAATAAAGTTTAACCGATATACTTCATTTAAGAAAAAACCATGCAATGATCCGTATGACAAGACTATTATGTTATAAACTTGTTTCCTGTATCGATTGTAACTTTTAAATGCACTAATTGATGAAATCGATATGATTAAGTTAATTCATTTATTTTTATTTATGTATAGTTTTGTTGTAATTGTTACGTTAAATTCTGAAGATACATAAAATTTTGTATAAACTTAATGAATGATAACATGGATTGGATTAATGGCAAAAACACATTGTCCAAGATATGAAAGTTAGAAGGTCCCAGAATACTTATTTCATGATACAAAGAAAAAAAGCTCATGATATTTGTTAAATTTAACGCTAATTTTTCTTTTGTTTAAAAGTTTACCATCTAAGTTTAATGCAAAAAAATCCATTCGACGAATGAGCTTGATACTAGTCATGTATAGATGATCTAAAGCATACCAAGTGCGTTAAATTATTACAAGGTTGTTTATGTTCATTCTATTTTGGTAACAAAGAGATTCACGTTGACGAGAGTTCAGAAGGCACGGCAATTGATGGAGCTTCCCAAGATGGTTGCCTACCAACTAAAGGTTTTTCACTTTGAACTTTTAATTTCCAAATTCATAAATCTTGTGTTTCATGCTTTTTGACTTGTTTTAAATCCGAAACATTTTAAATATCACAACATACAAATCCTAACAAGTAAATTCAAATATAATCTCTTCATGATTTTTAAAATGTGAATAATATCTTAAATTATAATTGAGAAAGCTCAAAAAGAATGCTTAACTACTTCCAAAGAGTAAAAGAATGCGCTCATAATCTATGAATGATATCACAAACAAGATAAATGGTGACAAAAAATAATAAATCACTAAAAACACATTGTCTAATACATGAAAGATGGAAGGTCCAACAAAACTAATTCTTGATACTAGTCATGTATACATGATACAAAGCATACAAAGTGTAATTAATTTTTTAAGGTTATATATGTTTATTTCTCTTTTTGGTAACAAAGAGGTTTGTATAAATGTGAGTTCAAAAGACATGGCAACTGATCAAGCTTCCCAAGAAAGTTGCAAAACAATCGGAGGTTTGTCACTTTGAACTTTTAATTTTCCTTTTTTATAAATCTTGTATTACATGCATTTTGACTTTTCTTTAATCCGAAACATTTTAAATTTTCCTTACCAAAAAAAAACATTTTAAATTTCATAACATACAAATGCTGACATATAAATTCAAATATAATCTTTTCATGGTTTTTAAAATATGAATAATATCTTAAAATATAATTGAGAAAGCCCTAAAATAGATACTTTTTTACTTCCAAAGAGTAAAGATTGCTGTCATAATTTATGAATGATATTGCGGATAAGATCGATAGCAACAAGAAATAAAAACTCACTAAAAGCACATTGTCCAATGTATAAACTCTAGAAGGTCCCACAAAACAAACTCATGATACGAGATGGTCGATCTATGCTTGGCGACTAGGCTTGTTGGTTACATCCGGGACCTTTGGCTGTAGATCTGTCGGGAATTTGATGGTGTAAGATGTAAAACAAAGAGGCATGATGGATCTTTTCTTGTCCCTTTAAAAGCCTAGAGACAAGAATGTTTTCGGGCTGACACTCAGTCCATATCCCCTGGACAGCACGAATTTCGTTCGCATAATTGTAATTCGAGCGGGTGAATCGAACTCGAAACATGTCTATCTTGAGAGGTGGTGGGACCTCCTAAAGGGTCCTGTATTGGCGGGCTACTCGATAGGGGTAGTATGAAGTAATGCCAGATAGACCGAGCAGCAGAACAGGATTGTGAAACTGGTGGGCAAAACTAGCCTGACTCTTATGGAACCATTTAGTATGCCAGAGGAATGCCTTGGGATCGGGGTCTTTCAAAAAATTTACCCATGTAGCATAATCTTTATTAGGAGAATTATTTTTTAGAACCTCGAACCTTTGTATCGGGTGCATGAAGTCGTCGATTTCAAAGAGCTGCATGAGGTGCCCAAATCCTCTCAAATGAGATAAAAACCAGATTTACAAAATTTCTGGGGTGGCCTGCAAGATTTTATCATCATTTTGTTTAAAATGGTTTAGAGACAAAAATGTTTTTGCCAAAACCGAATTAACATAGCCCAAGCCGGCACAAATTTTTTTGGCCACATACGCAATTGGAGGATTTATTGAATTTCTACGATGGGAGAAAAGGACACACCCGACAAAAGCAAGGATAAAAATTTTGGCTTTTTGGCTCATGGTCTGGCTTTCAAAACATTCTTTTAAAAAAAACCAGGGGCACGCATTACAATAAGCTTTAACAACTTTTTTTACGGTATTGCTCTTGGTTCTCAAAAACTGGGATAATTCGGGTAGAGGGGGTACACTCAAAAGTGGTTTAATGAGGTCAGATCCCAAAGGCTTTCCAATGACAAAACTATACTCTTCCAAAGTTGGGGTCATTTCAAATTTACCGAATGTGAAAGTGGATGTCTGTGGACACTAGAAATGTCCTAATGCCTGTATTATGCCGGAATGGATGTTGATTTTGAGCAGTGGAGTAGGCGGCCTATTCTTGATTTGACATACTGTTAGGCATTTGAATCAAATTGGTCCCACCAAGCCAAAAGTTCCTTCTTAGAAGTGGGGATGAATTGGACATCAGCTCTTCCCATCGTGTATAGAATGCAATCAATGGAATGGCCTAATAGTAATAAATCAATTGAATTAGTAGGTTGCATAATAATAATAAAATAAGAAGGGATATAATATATATCTTTCTTTGAACCATGGCAATCACAACGACATACACATGAGGAGTGAGGTTCGATTTCTATCTAAACTGGCTTAGCAAAGTGAAATTAAAAGGGTGCCTGACCATCACAATCTCGCATTGGTGTCAAGTCCTTTTAATCCTAGCCAAATCGAAAGAAATATCTTATAGTCATGCGAATAACGGCTAAAATATTTCTTTATGATTTTTAGAAATAAATTTCAAGGAAAAAAGAGGCAACCTTTACATCACGGGCTTGCGTTTGAGGTCGTATCTTTCTTAACACCATCCTAAAATATCCTATTGTGGCCCAAGTCCGGCAGCGTGGTTGTGTGTGCAATAGTGTAGTGCTAAATTATTAAAGCATGCACAATAATTTATAAACAATTAATTTGAACTTGCAAGACAAATAACACTATAACATCAAGATCATAATTGGAGTCCTTACTGCCAAACAAAAATTATTTTAAACAGGGTAAAAATTTTAGCTTAAGTCCACTTTAAAAAAATGCAAGTCCCCAGCGGAGTCGCCATTCTGTCGCGATCGACCTCCAAGCCCTGTTTTGGACAACATGCGAAAAACAAGAGGGCTCGCCTGGTATGTGCTAAGTCTAGGTTCGGGACTTAACTCGGGCTCTCCCAAGCCCATACCATATCGCGACTTAGGGTTTAAGTTTTTAACATGTAGGTGATTTATATGCAGGAGTCGCCACTAATCGATTTGGAGTAGGTCGATTAGAAACCCAAATAGAGTAACGAGAGGATCACCCTATTCCTACGAACCAGAGATTAACTGAATTCGAGGACTTGATTATACTAGTTGGATAACTAATGCCCTTTTGGTACCATTTTACCCTATTCATTTTTTGAAAATATTTATCAGGCAATTTGAATCGATTTTAGGACCTTTTTCCTAACATGTGAGGTGATCAAGCGAGTGCATAATCAGAAACGATTAGCAGTCAAGAACACAATAATTCATGCAGCATAAGGTTCTAACCTTAACTAAGTCAGATGACATTCAGAAACACAACAGTTCATGCAATTGTATTAAAAAACATGCATAACAACAGCATAACGGTAATAAAACGTGCAAAATACCATCGCGCTACCTCAGGGTTGTTTAATTTAAATAAGACAATAACATGCATAATATGACAAAGGATTAAAACACTCAGATAATCCACAAAAAAGAAGAATTTTTTTGGGAAAAAAATAAAATAAAATAAAATAAAATTTTTTTTGAAATTTTTTTTAAAAAAAAAAAATAAATAAAAAAAAAAAAGAAAAAGGAAAAAAAAAAAAAAAAAAAAATTTAAAATTTTTTAATTTTTTAATTTTTTAAAATAAAATAAATTAATATAATATAAACCGATCGGGTTTTGAATAAATAAAAAACGAATCCGACCCGAAATATGTTGATTCAGTCGAATCCGACCCGACTTCTGCACCAAAATTAAAAAAATTTAAAATTTTTTACCAAAACAAAAACCGGTTTCATTGAGGATTTTTTCGAATTTTTAAAATCGAAAATAAAAAAATAATATAAAATGGGCCAAGACTTGCGTCGAAAATATCCCGCCAAACCGAGCAGGAAAATAGAGCAAAACAAGGGCTGGTCGGACCGGGGAAGAGCTCACCATCAACGTCGGGTCTGGAGGAGCTTCCGGTTGATCAAAAACGGTTTCATTGACTGATCCTTTTCTTCTCTTTCTCTCTCTCTCTATTTTCTTCCTTTCTCTCTCTGTTTCTCTCTTTGTTTTTTCTTCAAAAATTTTACCGACCGTGGCCTCTCTCCTGCTATTTATAGCCGGATGACGGATAATCCTGTGCTTCCCCACGTCGGCTGACGACGGCCTGCACCAGCCTAGGCTCTGTGAACCGCAGCCATAGGCCGGTGCAGAGGGGGGCGTCACTGCTGCTACTGAAGAAGTATAGAGGAATAGGGGGAGGAGAGGGAGAAAGAGATAAGGGGAGGCCGGAAATGGGGGGAAGACGGGACTGGCAATTAATGCTAGTCCCGTCGGCTACTTGTTCGGCCTTCCTCCGCCGGACAAATGATTTGCAAGAAGCTGCTGGCGGCCATGCTTCCATCGCGAACAGAGGTGAACAAGGGCGAGAGAGCGACCGGCGAGGGGGGAAGGAAGAAAAGGAAGGAGTTGGGCGGGCCAGGCCCAGTCCGCACGAGGGAGAGGAAAAAAAAAAAGGAAGTGGGCTGGGGAAAAAGAAAGAAGAAGAAAAAGAAAAGGGAGCGGGCCGGAGGTGCGCGCGGGGGGAAAAAGAAACGGGCCGAGTTGGCTTGGCCCCGACCCGGCCCGACTCGATTTTTTTTTCTTCTTCTTTTTTTTAAATTAATTAATTAATTTAAAATTTTTGAAATTTTTTTTACTCTAATATGCCCTATTAATGCAAAATGTGCCTAATTTCTATATGCAATGTATTTAAATAGAAATATTTTTTTTTTTTTAGGAATTAAATAAAATTAATTCCTAAATTTTGTGCAATTAATTTTGGGCAAATTAAAAATAGGTGTCAACAACCGATATTGCCAAAATACTGTCATATTTAATCCAATCTAAGAAAATTCATATCCAAACTAAGGTGAAAGTGCAGAGCGAGCGAGCGCAAGATCAAGCAATAGCGAGAGAGAGTGAAGAGAGAATCATAGAGGTGGATTAGGTCTAAGTAAATAGTAAACTCATTTAACACTCATATTATTTTGATCTTTACAATTCTAAACCCATTATGATCAATTTATTGAATATAACTAACTCATATAACAACTCAACCAACCATCAAATATAGGTTAACAAATAGGTCTATGACCCATTTTGATAGGTCTACTTTTTGGTTTTCTTCAATCCTTCCTTTGGGAATCCAATTCCTCCTTCTTTCCTATATCAAGCGATTAAACCTTAGGGCACTTCTACACATCCCCAAGGGTTAGATTATTTGAGAGACATCGGCTGTTGGATCACAAAAGAACAAATCTTGAGCATTCATCTAAAACCTCTAAAGTATTTATGAGGTGGGATCGATACCAGTGGATTATAAGAGCACAAATCTCTATCATAGATTGAGAACCTTTGAAGTGTTTATGAGGCATGATAATTTGTTTAGGAGGTACGGCAAAATGCATTTGAATACAATGTTTTTAAGACGGCAAATCGTGCCTATTGAGAGACGATAGAAACCCTCTTAAATCTTTAATTTAGATTTGAGGCAACATCTAAATCTACCCCCACTATCCAATCAGAGATAGACTATTCACATCACAAATCATGCCGTTTCTCTATGTATTCCAGCTCCCCTACGATTACACCAGGTTTCATCTCTTGCTGCCTGAAATAACAGCTCGTTGACTTTGCATTTTGAAAGAAGATAGACATCAGTACCTAAAATATAAAAATAATTGGCAATAAGCTAATCAGAAAAACAAAATATTGAAGATTCAGACAATCTGAAAAATATGCATGACGATGGATGGTATGAAAGGACAAGGACCCCGAGAGAAAGCAACCGGGAGGGATTTGACCCTTCACGACGACGAAGGATCAAGACCGTTGAATGCGTTGACCAGAAACGCAAACGATTTTTTTTTGTGCCCATGAAGAGGCAGTGGTTCGTTCCCTTTTGGCCACCGTCAGAAAATTATAAAACAAGGGTCTCGCAAGTTGGAGTCAACCCATCACGTGGCTCTTGTCCTTTACTTGAATGTGTACACGACAACATGAAACGAAAGTTCGACGGCAGAAGATCTGAGGTGGTTAATGAGTAGGGCAAGAAAATCCATGTTCAAGCCCCACGATGATAAAAAAAAATTATGTTTCTATGTGAATATGATCGGACTTGAGCGGGCCGGGTTCAAGAAGGGAATTGCTTCTCCAGGCCTGCCTATTTCGCTCTTCAGATCGACCAAGACAATGTGTGGCCTATCGGATCACTTGTCTGATAATCGATAAGGGAACTTATAAGCCGATCCTTAAAACTTGTAAATATGAATACGGCATACTCTAATGATCTACATCGATCTCTCATTCCTCTCGAAAGTAGGGTTTGACAAAGCCCTTTAAACGTGTGATCCCGTCCTCACGCTACTACGCTATCTAGACCTCACCCTCTCCTCTTTCTCTCCCTCTTCGTCCACACGCAGATTTCCATGAGCACGTGTGGACACCGGACAAAAACGACCTGGTGCATTGCCCCTCTCTCTTTCATGTGTCAAATCTATCTAGGAATCGGGCTTGAACGGGCGTTGACCTAGGCGTTCAAGTGGCCGTGCGACAGGAGTAGACAGTGTGGGTATGGGATTGGCCCCTTTCAGATGGCAATACGAGTCGTATGATCTTGGCCTCAAGCGTGAGCTTTGAGCTTGAAATAGTCGTGTCTCGTCCCCCAATTTTGGCGATTATCCCTTTGCCGGGTCACCCGCGCTCGGACCCCATTAATGAGGGGGAAATAGAAAGCGAGGCTCTTGAGTCTTTAGTTCGTCGGCCGCATTAATGACCGTTCATCAAAAAAGTCGAGATTTCTAAGCATTTCGTTGTGTGGTGCCACATTTTATAAGGGAAATTCGAGGGAATAAGCTCGAGCTCAGCATGGTAGGCCTCGTTCGCACATCTTTCTTTTCCTTGTCTGTGATGATCGAAAGACAAGGAACAAGAAATTTAGGGGGCCGGGTAGAAATAGAGGGATAATTGTCCAATAAATTCCAAACCTATTGTATAGTAGGAATTCAGTTTTAAACTTTTCAATTATTCCGATTTAGTCCCAAACAATTTAATGATTTGCCAGTTGAGTCCTAAACCTTTATTTGTGTTAATTTAGTCCTAAAATTTTTGAAGATTTGCCAAATTAGTCATAAATCTATTACTTGGATATTTGGCCGGAGTACATTAGTAAATCGTCAAAAAGTTTAAGATTAAATTAGCAAATCTTTAAAAAGTTTAAGACTAAATTGTCACAATTGAAATGTTTAGGATTAAGTTGGTAAATAGTAAAAATGTTTAGGACTAAATTGTGGGTTTAAGACTAAATTAGTAAATTGGCAAAATATTTGGGAAAATTACCAAAAAAGTCCTAAACCTTTTATAATTGTGCCAATTTAGTCCTAAACCTTTTTTTTTTGTCAATTTAGTCCTAAACCTTTTACAAATAAGCCAATTCAGTCCATTTGGCCGGCCGGCGCTAATGTGGCCGCCGGCTGGCTGGCGTGGCGCCGACCGGCGACCACGTGATAATATTTTAATATTTTTAAATATTTTTCGAATATTTTTTATTTTTTTTTTTTTTCCTTCTCCCCCAAGCCTATCCGGCCGGGGGGAGGCTCGCCGGCGAGGGCCCGAAACAAAGGAAAAAAATTCGAAAATATTAAAAATATTAAAATATTTCACGGTCGCCGGTCGGCCACCCACGCAATGGCCATGTCACGCTAACCCAGGCCAAATGGACTAAATTGGCTTATTTATAAAAGGTTTAGGACTGAATTGGCAAAAAAAAAAAAAGGTTTAGGATTGAATTAGTACAATTGTAAAAGGTTTAGGACTTTTTTGGTAATTTTTCCCAAAATATTTATAACTAAATTAGCATAATTGAAAGGTTTGGGCTGAGTTAGCCTCCGTACAATAGGTTTAAGACTTTTTGGATAATTTTCCTTGGAAATAGATAAGATGAATTTGAAGACAAATTATTCATAGTCTCACATAAGTTAAGCATAGGCGATGGGGAAAATGAATTTGTTTGCAATTAGTTGATTTGGAGTTCGTCCATTCCTTAGCTCCACGACAATTCAAGAGAAAAATAGCGTAGGAAAAATTTGCCAATTGCCCGTAATTCGGCACATGGTGCGCGTAGTGCCAAATCTAAGTAGCAATCCAAGCAGTTCTGAATAGCGACAAATTTTCGAAGACTCTTTTCGAGTCATGCGAATGCAACGAAGTTTGCAGCTGTTAAGGAGGTAGATCTAGAAGTTCTCTGCTTCCTTGCTCTTACTTCATGCAAGTTGCCGATAGTAATACTATTCTAGCGTTGATGAAAAGGGTTTGCTACGTAAACAGGACGAGTCGAGCTTTCGATTCGGTTTTCTCATCGCACCAAGTGAGGAAAGAAGAGGAAGAAGAAGAAGAAAAGGGCTTTGATGAATACGCATGCTCGTGACATTGCAAGTTCATGATCATTCGATAGAAATCGTATGACAAAATGCCAATCCTAACCGGCTTAGTGAGTGAGAATGTTTATATTACACTAGCTGAATGGGAATACGATTACCTAAACAAAGCTCTAGATACAAATTTTTTTTTGTGTGCAAATCTAAGAAACAATTTTGCTAATTTTAGCCAAAAATTACTGACATGGACTTCTATGGTAGCCTTGCCCATATCTAGGTGAGGTTAGACAAGGGCATTCCATCCATGGCTATGTTGGTTTTCTACGGAACATGCATAGTTAAAAATATAAACGCAGCGGAAAGATATAACCACACATGTATCTCCAAAAGGCGTTGTTCGTGCATCTCAATCAAAAATCGGAAAACCATAGGGGGTTAAACGGATTACCTTTCACAAAGTGCCCAGAACAATTTCGGTTCGGATGTTCTTTAGTTCGAGCCCCACAACCGTCGGACCTCTAGTTCAGACACACCACCAATCGCACAACGAACGGAAGGAAGAACTTGCAGATAATCACCAATAGAATTGTGCTAGCAATCTTGTAGCGACAATTCCCTGCACTCTTGATATTTCAGTCACGGCGTCGGAAGAGAGAAAACGTATTTTATTGACTCTCACTAACACATCTTGCACTCTTACTTGCACTGTTTCTTTTCTGTATTTTCTCTTTTAGCAACTGTTGCTGATCACAATTTTTTATTTGTGCGATCAGCAACAGTTGCTGATCGCATGGACGCTCACCACACGATCAGCAACCGTCGCTGATCGTGTGTGCATGTAGCACACGACCAGCAATGGTTGCTGGTCGTGGATGATGCCCACGGTCAGCAACAATTGCTGACCGTGGGTGATGCACACGGTCAACTGCTGATCGTGTGCATGCATCACCATCATCATCATCTTTTTTTTTTTTTTAAATATTAAAATAAAACACACACGATCCAGCAAAGGAGCTGATTGTGTGCTATACACTTTTAATTAATTTAATTTTATAAAATTAAGAGTGCAAGATCATTTGGCACATTAATATGTGTCCACTTTAGGTTTGCATGTGCATCATATGCACGCATGCTCATGACTGAAAATAAAAGAAATTAAATCACATTTAATTTAATTACAATCTCACTAATCAATTGCTATAATTGCAAACATATTTGCAATATTGCATCTTCCGTACAACGTCATTTTAAATTGGTTATAGTGTGTGACATCCCTAGGTTCATCACTAATCTAGTAGTAGGACTTGCACTAAGACGTTAGTACTCCCAAGAGAATTAATTGTCCCGATCAACCTCTAGGTCCTACAAGCCATGATTGACATCTAGTAATATGTCATGGTTACCCAGTCAGTGTAAATGTTTTAAGAACATAATGAACCTGTCAGCTTTGGTTACAGCGTAATTCAATCCCTCTGCCTTATTATGTCCCGATCGAACAAAGACCATGGAATATTTGTCAAGTCACCAATTTGATCATATGCACAAATCTAATTGATATGCACTTTATATGAGACATGAACAGTTCATTCTCAGTTACAACCCCGATCGAGGATTTTAATGCAATGTCAAGATTAGATTGCATAGGACATCATTATAGTACCTTGCGTATAACAAGGAGACAGATTCCATTTTGCGACACTTATTACTTCCGGATGTGAACAAACTATGGCCATCAAGTACAGAGACGGATCAACGAACCAGCAATATGTGCACATGTGAACCATAGCCATCCAACACACAAGTCAACACTGTGCCTCAGGTCTAAGGATTATTTACATAAGACCAGAGCATGAACGATTAAACATTGACCAAGCTAAAAGCTTCCATGTTGCTAATCGATATATGCGTGTCACATTCAGTGAACTTGTCCGATACAAACACCTGTGTTCTAGCTCGGTTATCATAATACCCAATGACTCGTAACTCGTCATTCCCTTAAATATCCAATACTTAATGATGAAGCTAAGAACACACCAGTCTCAACAGGATTATTGATATCCACTCAATGATCCATCGACCGAGAACAATTTAAAGATTCAGTCTAACTATGAACCTGTCATACATATTCTTAACGTCTCAAGAATAGGTCCAGTTACAACTGATCTTATGGAATCATTCATATATTTAAATAATTGGACAAATGAATGAATATGTCATTGCCATTAGATAAATAATGAATTTGAAAATACAACTTAAATCCCTAACATGTAACTATTACATGACAACTTTAGGGCATACATCTAACAGGCTAGCCACAGTAAAGATAAAAAAGAAGGAAAAGAGAAGAAAGAAAAAATATAAAAATAAAAAAGATCAAAAAAACCGTCCGAGTAGGATGTCCGATGTCCATGTCAACGATTTTATATCAAAATTAGCATGAACAAGGTTTAGAACTCAATTGGCAAAATGTGAAAAAGATTTAGGACTCAATTGGTACAATTAAAAGGTTTAAGATTGAATTGACAAAAATATATAATAATTTCGGGACAATTTAGCAGTTGAGAACGCTCTTCCACAAATTTCATAAATTCCTTAGCATTGTCAGTCTTGGGAAGAGTTGTCTTTAAGTTGTTTGCAACTGTCATTCGCATAAACATTAAGCTTAATATGTTCGATTTTTCCCAAGTTTTATGAAAAGAATTTTCATTATCACTGCTCTTATCAGTAATAGCAGTCGGTTTCTCAACTTGAAGTACTAAATCAAGATCCAAGACACCTAAGTGAAACTAGACTTGTTCACTCCAATTAGGAAGTTTATTCCATTGAACAAAAAGGAATAGACGAAGCATGTGAATGAAGAGAAATAGGTACATATACTGTAAATATGCAAGGAGATACTCATACATTAATGCTTTGAGAATGTCATATAATTATATTCAAATCAAACTATACATATACATCATAGTTCTCCTTTGGGTGACCCTATGATATACAAACATACAATAAACCATAATGATGCTAATAACTTTAATTTGGTAATTATAAATACACCTCATTAAAATTTATTTGATATCTTTGGATATACAAACAAATTTAACAAGACATATTAATTACCAACTATTATGTTCATGAATTATAAGAAATTGATTAACTTTTGGGTCAATCCCTAAGTCCTTATAATAAATGAACTTCAATATACCCATGATACCAATAATGATATGTAATATATCAATTCCAATCATAGCATCAATTAATCATGGGTAATTGAAAGAAACATTATACAATTTCAAAAATTCAAGACATTATGATTCGACCACTTTGGTGACTAACAAACCACTCATAATTGAATTCTTGAAATTGTAAAACACTATAATTATTTCATGCATAAACATTCACCAAATTGCACGTAAGGGCAAAACCGTAAATTAATGCGTAAGGAAAAAACTGTAAAATCATATTTCTGAAGGGGCAGAACTGGAAATTTGGCAGTCGGGGCAAAATGGTAAATTACTCGATCAAGGGCAGAATCGTAAATAACCGGATAATGGTAGAATCGTAAATAAACACATTAGGGCCAGAAAATGTAATTAGCGGAGGGGAGAGAAGGCGTGTGCCCCGCGCACGCACTTGTGTCTACCCCGCAGCATGGGTGCGCGCGTGACATGTGCTAAATCACACGCGCCTCACCTTCACCGTGCGCGTCAGCGCGTGGATGAACGCGCCTTCAACCGCGGCGCGCGCAAGGATGCCACGCGCCTTCTTCATCACACCCTTTCGCTTTTTTTTTTTTTTTTTTTGCCTGTTCGCTGTTTTTCCTCTTTTTTCCGCCCCGTTTCCATCAAAACCATTTCAACAACAGGCAAAGTAACAAAAAAAGATCAACATGAATCTTTATCCCATAAACCATAATCTGGAAACCATGAGATCCTAAATCATGCTCTGATGCCAACCGTAGGCGATTAACGTAATACTTTTATACTGAAAATTCTGAAATCTAGGATTTTAGATTTTCACGATTTTTACAATAAGATAGATAAAAACATACCTTTATTCGTAGCATTGCCCTTGAAGATAATTGTTGCAGAAACAGAAAAATCATAGAAATCTGATTTTTCTTCCTTAACCCACTTTTCTCTTTAACGTATCTTATTTGATGAAAGATAAAATGCAACGTTCGTTCATGTGCAGGTAGAGAGAGGACCGGACTCTATTTATATAGGCTATAAATAGGTGCCTTTCATCAAAACACATCTTTCATTTCGTAAGAATCGCACATCTTCGTAGCCAATACGGTTATTATAGTTTAATAATTATTAAATCATTAATTTAATAACATCATGTGGGTTATAATTATTCTTACATCGATGTCATACATGGGCAATTCTATAATTTCATTTAGAACAAAACGGATTGGACAAAAAAATCTATCGAAATGTGTGGTCTGCAAAGGAGGGAATGGTGGAAGAAAAGAAAAAAAATAAAAGGAATTTCCATAAAATTTGGAAACGAAGACGCCATTCGGGAAAAGAGAAGGGTACATCGTCTGGAGCTGGAGTTTTCTCTGCATACACAGGTTGATGTATAAAAAGAGAAGATCCATGCAAGCAGAACATAACTTCGGCTTCAACGACCTAAAGATACTTCTCCGCTTTAGAGTTTTACCTGCTCACGAGACGACACGGCAAAGAATCCTCCATGGATACCCAAGATAGTTCAAATTTGAAGCCATCTTCATGTCTGTTCTGTTTTTCCTTTGTCGTTCTGATTTAGTCCCAGAAGGCAATGGAAAAATTGGAAAAGTTTTGGCTTTTTGGATGTTGATTTCGAAGTAATCTAAGCAATATCATGGACAGAATGTGAAAATTGTAGTTCCCTACGAGTGCTTTTGAGCCAGACAAATATGAGGTGCCAGTTTTTGCTGATAGCTTTTAAGGTGCATTTGATTTACGCAAATGTTCTAATGAAAACCGTTTTCCGTTTTAATCTTGCGTTTTCTTGAAAATATGTTTGGTGAATGAAAAATGAGAGTTTTTCCATATGAATGAAAATTATAAAAACTTGTTTGGCGTAGTTTTTTTAAAGCAAATCTTTGTACAAAATAATGTCAAGTCTGGCTGTTTTCAGTTTTACGATTCAAAATTTTCAAAACACAGCAACCAAAATTTCAACCAAACGCATTTTCATTTATAATTTTGAAAATGAAGAAAGGAGATTGAAAAGTTTCCATTTTATATCAATATATTGCGTGAAGGCTTTTTCTTTAGGACGATTGTACCTTGAATCGAATTGAATTCCTTGCTAGTGCTTTTGGGCCAGACAAAGTGAGGTGCCCAATTTTGCTGATCGCTTTATTCGACTAAAGGCTTGCAAGTTAACTTGCATATACAGCTTTAGGGTGTATTTGATTCCCGAAAATGTTCTGAAACAACTGTTTTATGCTTTCATCTTCCGTTTTCTTGAAAATATGTTGGGCGAGTGAAAAATAAGAGTTTTCCATATAAATGAAAATAATTAACTTGTTTGATGTAGCTTTTTAAAGCAAGCTTTGTACAAAATAATGCCAAATTTGGCCGTTTTAAGTTTTAAGGTTCAAATGATCAAAACACGGCAACCCAAATTTCTACCAAACGTATTTTCATCGACAATTTTGGAAATGAAAACAGGAAATTGCAAATTTCTATTGTATATCCATATATTGCGTGGAAGCTATTTCTTTAGAAAGATTCTGCCTTGAATCGAATTGAAATTCCTTGCTTGTGCTTTTGGGCCAGACACGAGTGAGGGGATCGTTTTTGCTGATACCTTCATTTGGCTAAAGGTTTGCAAATTAACTTGCCGGATAGCTTCAGGGTGCATTTGGTTTACCAAAAAAATCTAATGAAAACTGTATTCCTTTCGTCTTTTGTTTGCTTGAAAATATGTTTGGTGAGTGAAAAATAAGAGTTTTCGGAGGAAATGAAAATTATAAAAACATGTTTGGTGTAGTTTTTTACAAAATTTTTGCACAAAATGGCCATTTTCAATTTTAAGGTTCAAATTTTCAAAACAGTGGCAATCAAAAATTCCACCAAACGTAGTTTGATTGACGATTTTGGAAATGAAAAGAGGAAATTGAAAAATTTTCATTTTCTATCCATATATTGTGTGAAAGCATTTTCTTTAGAAAGATTTTGCCTTAAATCAAATTGAGGTTCCTTGCTTTGGCCTTTGGCAAAGACAAAAGGGAGGTGTCCGTTTTTGCTTGTAGCTTTATTCGGCTAAAAAGGCTTGCAAATTAACTTGCCTAATTGCTTTAAGGTGCATTTGGTTCACAAAAATGTTCTATTGAATTATTTTTTTTGTGTTTTCATCTTCCGTTGTCACGCCCCGGACCCTAACAGGCTTGCGGCACCCCTACGACGATCGTATCGAACATGACGTCCCCGGATGTGTCGTCGACCCAAACAAGATACTCACATAGATATGCAAGCGGAAGCGAGATAAAAACAACCCAAACAAAAGATACTGATAGAGGGATAGCACAAAACAATGATTTCATAACAATGAAAAGAAGTCAGACATTAGGCTTCTAGGGTTACATCCACCATCATCATCAAAAAGGGACAAGTGGTAGGGTAAGCTAGCTAGCTGCACAAAAAGGGCTCTACCAAAAAGCTTCTAAGCCCAGCACCCAAATGCTCCTACGGTGCCCAATCTGAATCAGACCCCGAAGACTTTGACTTCGTGTCGGAGTTGATCTTGATCGGCTCTTTCTTGTGCTCGGACTTCAAGGGCTCTGGCACGAGTTTTGGCTCAGGCTCGGGCTCTTCAAATTCCTCCTCGAGCTAAGGACCCGCAGGCGCTACGAATTCTGGTACGGGCTTGGGTTCGGGACCAAGGTTCTCCGAGGTATCTTTAGTGTTCAGAACCTCTCTATCAGGAGCATACACATCCTTGGGCTCCCAATCTACGACATCCTCATTGTCGTGCTGTTGTCCCTCAAAACCCCGGATTGGGCCCACTAGCTCTAACCCATCATGCTAGAACCAGGCTAGGTAAGTGTGATGCTGCAAGTCCTCTAAGCCTACATCTATCCAGACCAAAGTAAGGTGCCTAATGTAAGTCTGATTTAGACATACTGGGTACTCGATCTCCTTATGCACCGTATGCATAGGGACCCCCAAAACGCCGAGGCAGAAGCATGATCAAGGTCGGGGTCGAGGATCTGAAATGTTTTGTACTACAGCAATGAGAATAAATCTCAATAAGCAGACAACCTATACCCCACCTAGGCCAATGCGTACCCAGACGAGTCCTAGCATGTAATTTAGCAATCAACATAATAAAATTCTCATGCACACTTACCTCGCCTCAAATCATCCGCCAACTCTGTGCGTTAGTCAAATCACAATAATGCAATAATAGATCAAGAACATAATATGAACACGCGAGCATCATAACTATGTACATTCACCCAATTTAACCAAACACATTTCGCATGTGTGACCAAGTAACTATCCATGACTCGCGTCAACACGCCTCAGGCTCAGCCCTCCGATCAATTCAGGCTCAGCTCCCGTGTAACCACACCTCAGGACATTTCTCTCGACCTGCGTAATCACGCCTCAGGTTATTTTTCGCCTTTCTAGCTACACCCGCGTAACCACGTCTTAGGTCGGCAACCCTCCAATCAATCCAGCCTCAGTCCCACATAACCACGCCTTAGGATATTTCTCTCAACCTGCGTAACCACGCTTCAGGTCATTTCTTGCCTTTCTAGCCACACCCGCATAACCATGTCGCAAGTTAGCAGCCCTTCGATCAATCTGGGCTTAGTTTCACGTAACCATGTCTTAGGACAATCCTCATGCATATACGCCATAACACAATTCGCCAATACCAATCTAACACGTTAGACTATTCAAATCCAAGCCATGCTCACCACACTGGATCCACCAATTAGATCTTCAAGTCGGCCACATCCAAATACCAATTTCACCCACAAACGCCACCACAATTCAGTCATCAAACCCATCTCTATCAATCACTAATTTAGCATAAAATCACCACCACAATAAACCATAAAACAATCACATCCAATTAACTAAACCCTACCCAATTTAATCACTAAACCAACACTAATCACCCCTAAACAAGTCTAATAATACCCAAAGTACTAAATAGGGTTGAGGGAGTCACTTACTTAGGTTTGGCAGGAAAAATCAGCAAGGGGCCAAAATGGCTAGGTGAAATAACGGGGTGGCGGGCAAGACGGGGGGTAACCTCGAGGTGGCGAGGCAGGATCGCAGGTCGACGGGGAGGGGTGAAAGCAAGAGGCCACGACAAGAGGGGAAAAGGGGAGCCGGGCGAGGGAAGAGTGATGATGGACGAGGAGGCACGTGGTCGGGCTAGTTGGCAATGGCAACGCTGAGCGGCTGCTGGGTGGCAACGAGCTCGGCTTGGCGAGCAACGAGCTAGGCTCGTAGTGGCGAGTTGCTAGGCGAGCAAGCCGACGACGGTGATGGCGTCCGGTGGCTGGGCGGTGGTGATGATGGGGGTGGTGGCTGGTCGAAGACACCGAAGGAGCAAAAGAAAAGAAAGAGAGAAGGAGCAAAAGAAACGGTGCAGGAAAGAGAATAAGAAGAGAAGAAGGAGAAGAAGAAAGGAGGAGAGAGAGAGTCCGATAGGGGCGAGGGGAGGGACATGCGAGAATGGGGGAGGGACGCGGGCGTGGGGGGGGGAGAGAGAGAGAGAGAGAGAGAGAGAGAGAGAGAGAGAGAGAGAGAGAGAGAGAGAGAGAGAGTCAACGCAATGAGTGTGATCCAACGGCCCACGTTCAAACTCGAAATCGATCAAACGGTTCACAAAATACCCTAATTTATAAATTAGGAAAATGGGCCAAAAACACTAACTAAAACACGTTACTAGAAAGATCTACTAGTCTAAATTCGCACCTGGTCTAAATTTCACTTTTCACCAATTTCGGGCAATATCAATGCTGGTCACAATAATATCGACATCATCCAATTAAATTCGTCACAAAACTCTAAGAAATTTGATACCAAAGTTTAGGCTCTAAGTAACAGTCAAATTCGATCAAATGCGATTTTAGCGAAATCTCTAATTTAAAAATAACTCGTGAGTAATCAGTTCTGGACGAGATTTAACTATAAGTGCACCGATGAAATACACATTTTATAAATCTCAAAACTGGGTCAAAATTCGGAATGTCACGTTCGTTTTCTTAAAATAATTTTGGTGAGGGAAAAGTAAGAGTTCTCCATAGGAATTATTAATTATAAAAACTTGTTTGGTGTAGTTTTTTTAAAAGCAAGCCATATACAAAATAATGTCAATTTTGGTCGTTTTCATTTTTAAGGTTCAAATTTTCAAAAGGTGGCAGCTAAAACTTCTATCGAACATACTTTCATTGACAATTTAGGAAATAAATACAGTAAATTGGAAAATTTTCATTTTATATCCATATATTACCTGCAAGCTTTTTCTTTCTGCCTTGAATTGAATTGAGGTTCCTTGCTTGTGCTTTTGGTCAAAACAAAAGTGAGGTGTATGTTTTTGTTGACAGCTTTATTCGGCTAAAGGCTTGCAAATTAATTTGACCTAATAGCTTTAGGGTACATTTGGTTCATGAAAATGTTCTAATAAAAACTGTTTTCTGTTTTCATCTTCCGTTTTCTTGAAAATATATTTGGTGAGTGAAAAATAAAAGTATTTTATTGGAATACAAAATTTTGAAAACATGTTTGGTGCAGTTTTTTTTTACAGCAATCCTTGTACTAAATTATGTTAATTTTGGTCTTTTTCAGTTTTAAGGTTTAAATTTCCAAAACACAGCAATCATAATTTCAACCAAACGGATTTTCATTGACAATTTTAGCATTGAAAACAAGAAAATGAAAAATTTTATATCTATATTTTTGGTGAAAGCTTTTTCTTTGGTAAGTTGTATCGAATTGAAGTTCGTTGCTTTTGCTTTTGCTTTTGCTTTTGGACCAGACAAAAGTGAGGTGCTTTTTTTTATGATATATTTTATTCGGCTAAGTCTTGCAAATTAACTTGCTTGAATAGCTTTCTCGAGAAGAGAGCAGCTTAACTTGGTAAAGACTCCATCGGTGCCAAGGGACACAATGAACTTTATCGTTAGAAAGAGGGACATAGTCACCTTAAAGTAATAGTTCGATCAATAGGGACTGAACCTAATGATGTGTGGCCCCAGGGCTTGAGCCTGCTTGCCAACTCGTATAAGTCCAGTGTTAATTCCCGGTTATAATCCATTTTACAGTCAAGTGATCCAACCGTTATAAAGTGACTAAAAAATTATATGCTTCTTGCTCTAGGTGTAGGGCCTTACCTTTCCATTAGGGGAGGTACCTGTATTAAAGAAGGAATGAACTCCGTCTAGGGAGACATAACTCTTTGATAATTGAATATCTTACCCGTTTTTGCATCCTCCGCCAACTTTGTTGTTGAAAGACTGCATGGAGGAGAGCAACCCGATGTCGCCGGAACCAAGAAAAATACAAGGAAGTTCGAATCCTGCAGAACGACCACCAGGTACATGTTCCTGTTCCCACCCAGAAAAATTTATGGTATGAGCGATGTGGTCTTATAGTTTCTTTGTTTCCTTTATCTAGTTTGGCGGCATATTCAATTGGAACTAATTACAGAGGCCGAAAAAATTTAATTTCCACGAACTAAAAATGCGAAGGCCATGCGTGGCCACCAAATACTGCTAATTGATTCATTTTAATTTCCACGAACTATTTCTTTCAAGTAAACAGTAAACACACAAAATGTATTACACAAAGTTAATTCTCCTAATTGGGTATGATTTGGCTCCACAAGTTCCCCTATAGTTGTTGATGATGATAAAAACCGCTTTTTGTTGATCTAAGTATTACTACTTGCGAGCATTCAAAGTAATTACCAGAGAATTTCCTCTTGTCAGAGAGTTTTGTCCAAACAATCACCTCGTGAGGACTAATTTTTTCTAATGTATACTTAATATACAAATCGAATCTGCAGTTGGTTGTCCGACAAAGCAATTTCGTGAAGAGCAGAGGGCAAAATAAATAGGTTCTGAATAATTAATTACTTATCATTAGGAGACCATACGTGACTAATCCTTTGAACAAATGATCCTGAACCAGGCAATTCACCATGGTCATCTCCAAAAAAGGAAATCATGTAGTGTTCTGAGTCAAAAATAACTTGTCAATAGAAATGGTCGTCACTATTATGACACAGTGTAAAGATGACCTTATAGAAGAAAATTCACTAACAAACACATTGTCCAAGATACATGCAAGGTGGAACGTTCCTGCCACAAAAATAAGAAAAATAATATGGATTTTGTAAGAAAAACTAGATCAATTCTGTCTCCCCACCATTATGTCTATCGAATAAAGTTAAGCGATATACTTAGTTAAGAAAAATCCAAACCCTGCATCGGTACGATAAAACTGATAATGTTATAAACTCGTATAGATGGTAACCTATAAATTGATTGTGTTAATTGATGAAACTGATCTGATTAAATTAATTCATTTATTTATGTTCATTTTTCTGTTTGGTAACAAAGAGGTTCGCATAGACATTAATTCAAAAGACATGGTAACTGATCCAGCTTCCCAAGATGGTCGCAAAACAACCAAAGGTTTGTCACTTTGAACTTTTAATTTTCATTTTTCCTAAAATTCGTGCTTCATGCATTTTGACTTTTCTATTCCGAAATTTTTAAATTTCATAGCATACAAATACTAACATGTAAATTTAAATATAATCTTTTCATAATGGTAAAATCTGAATAATATCTTAAATTATAATTGAGAAAGCCCAAAAAGAACTACTTTTTTACTTCCAAAGAGTAAAAGAACGTGCTCATAATTTATGTATGATATCGTGGATAAGATAAATGGCAATGAGAAAAAAAAATCAGAATACCGCATTGTCCAATATATAAAAGTTATAAGGTCTCACTAAACTAGTTCATGATACAATACCTATCTAAAAAAAACTCACGATCTCTGTTAAGTTTAACGTTAATTGTTTTTGTTGAAATGTTTACCATCTAAGTTTAATGCAGAAAATTCCGACCAAAAAAAAGTTTGATGCAGAAAATACTATGCAATGAATGAGCCTATTACTAGTCATGTATCCATGATCTAAAGCATACAAAGTGCAATTAATTTTTCTAAGGTTGATTATATTCATTTCTCCTTTTGGTAACAAAGAGGTTCATGAAGAAGGAAGTTCAAAAGGCATTGCAACTGATAAAGCTTCCCAAGATGGTCATCACTTTGAACTTTTAATTTTCATTTTAAATAAATCTTGTGTTTCATGGAACATTTTAAATTTAAAGCATACAAATGCTGACATATAAATTCAAATTTAACCTTTTCATAATTTTTAAAATCTGAATAATATATTGCATTATAATTAAAAAAGCTCTAAAAGACATACTTTTATACTTCCACAGAGTAAAAGAAGGCACTCACAAAATTATGAATGATATTGCAGATAAGATCAATGGCAACAAATAATAAAAACTAACTAAAAACAGATTGTCCAATTTATGAAAGTTAGAAGTTCCCTCAGAAGTAATTCGTGATTCGATACGTATCTTGGAAAAAACTCATGATCTCTATTAAGTTTTAACATTAATTTTTTTTAAAAAAAGTTTACCATATAAATTTCATGCAGAAATTCCACGTGATGAATGAGCCTGACGCTAGTCATGTATACATGATCTAAAACATACAAAGTATAATTAATTTTTCTAAGGTTATTTATCTTCATTAATTTTTTTGGTAACAAAGAGGTTCACGAAAAAAGGACTTCAAAAGGCATCGCAACTGATAAAACTTCCCAGGACGGTTGCAAAACAACTAGAGGTTTGTCACTTTGAACTTTTAATTTGAGCTTTTCGTAAATCTCGTGTTTCATGCATTTTGAGTTTTTTAATCCAAAACACTTTAAATTTCACAACATACAAGCGCTGACATAAAAAATTATATATAATCTTTTCATATATATATTTTAAAAATCCGAATAATATCTTGAGTTATAACGGAGACAGCCCAAAAAGAAATACTCCTTTACTTCCAAAGAGTAACAAAATGTTCTCGTAATTTATCAATGATGGCGCAGATAAGATCAATGGCAATGAGAAAAAAAAAATTCACTAAATACACATTGTCCAATATATGAAACTTAGAAGGTCCCACAGTACTAATTCTTGATTCGGCACCTAACTTGGAAAAAGCTCATTATCTCTGTTAAGTTTAATATTAAGTTGTTTTTTTTGTTTAAAAGTTTACCATCTAAGTTTAATGCTGAAAATTCCATGCGACGATTGAGCGTGATACTAGTCACGTGTATATGATCTAAAGCATATAAAGTGTATTCATCATATTTGTTTTTCTTTCTGGCAACAAAGAGATTTACAAAGAAGGGAGTTCAGAAGGCATGGCAACTGATAAAACTTCCGAAGATGGTCATCAACTGGAGGTTTGTCGCTTTGAATTTTTAATTTTCGTTTTTCATAGATCTCGTGTTTTATGAATTTTGAATTTTTAACCCGAAACATTTTGTATTTCAAAGCATACCAAATGCTGACATACGCACATAAATTCAAATATAATCTTCTCATACTTTTTAAAATCTGAATATAATCTTGAATTATAATTGAAAAGCCCAAAAAGACATACTTTTATACTTCCAAAGAGCAAAAGAACGCACTCATAATTTATGAATGATATTGCAGATAAGATCAACAGTGACGAAAATAAGAACTCACTGAGAAACACATTGTACAATTTATGAAGTTAGAAGGTCTTACAAAACTAATTTATGATTCAATGCCTGCCTTGAAAAAACTCACGATCTCCATTAAGATTAATGTTAATTTTTTTTTGTTAAATTTACCATCTAAATTTAATGCAGAAAATTCCATGCAATGAATGAGCTTGATACCAGTCATTTATACATCATCTCCAACATACAAAGTATATTAATTTTTTACGGTTATTTATATTCATTAATTATTTTGTAACAAAGAGGTTCACGAAAAAGGAAGTTCAGAAGGCATGGCATCTGATAAAACCCCCAAGATGATTGCAAAACAACTAGAGGTTTGTCACTTTTAACTTTTAATTTTCGTTTTTCATAAAATCTCATGTTTCATGTATTTTGATTTTTTTAATCCAAAACATTTTAAATTTCACAACATACAAATGTTGACATAAAAATTTAAATATAATCTTTTCATATATTATTTTAAAAATCTGAATAATATCTTGAATTATAATTGAGACAGCCCAAAAAGAAATACTCCTTTACTTCCAAAGAGTAACAAAACGTTCTCGTAATTTATCAATGATATCATGAATAAGATCAATGGCAATGAGAAAAAAAAAATTCACTAAATACACATTGTCCAATATATGAAACTTAGAAGGTCCCACAGTACTAATTCTTGATTCGGCACCTAACTTGGAAAAAGCTCATTATCTCTGTTAAGTTTAATATTAAGTTGTTTTTTTTGTTTAAAAGTTTACCATCTAAGTTTAATGCTGAAAATTCCATGCGACGATTGAGCGTGATACTAGTCACGTGTATATGATCTAAAGCATATAAAGTGTATTCATCATATTTGTTTTTCTTTCTGGCAACAAAGAGATTTACAAAGAAGGGAGTTCAGAAGGCATGGCAACTGATAAAACTTCCGAAGATGGTCACAAAACAACTGGAGGTTTGTCGCTTTGAATTTTTAATTTTCGTTTTTCATAGATCTCGTGTTTTATGAATTTTGAATTTTTAACCCGAAACATTTTGTATTTCAAAGCATACCAATGCTGACATACGCACATAAATTCAAATATAATCTTCTCATACTTTTTAAAATCTGAATATAATCTTGAATTATAATTGAGAAAGCCCAAAAAGACATACTTCTATACTTCCAAAGAGCAAAAGAACGCACTCATAATTTATGAATGATATTGCGGATAAGATCAACAGTGACGAGAAATAAGAACTCACTGAGAACACATTGTACAATATATGAAGTTAGAAGGTCTTACAAAACTAATTTATGATACAATGCCTGCCTTGAAAAATTAGTCACGATCTCCATTAAGATTAATGTTAATTTTTTTTGTTAAATTACCATCTAAGTTTAATGCAGAAAATTCCATGCAATGAATGAGCTTGATACCAGTCATTTATACATCATCTCCAGCATACAAGTGATTAATTTTTTTACGGTTATTTATATTCATATCTTATTTTGTAACAAAGAGGTTCACGAAAAGGGAAGTTCAGAAGGCATGGCATCTGATAAAGCCCCTCAAGATGATCGCAAAAGAACTAGAGGTTTGTCACTTTGCACTTTTAATTTTAGTTTTTCATGAATCTCATGTTTCATGTATTTTGATTTTTTCTAATCCGAAATATTTTAAATTTCACAGCATACAAATGTTGACATATAAATTTAAATATAATCTTCTCATTATTTTAAAATCTGAGTAGTAATCTTGAATTATAATTGAGAAAGCCCAAAAAGACATACTTGTATACTTCCAAAGAGCAACAGAACGCGCTTATAATTTATGAATGATATCATGAATAAGATCAATGGTCACAAGAAATAAGAACTCACTAAAAACACATTGTCCAATATACAAAACTTAGAAGGTCCCACAAAACTATATAATTCATGATTCGATACCTATCTCGAAAAAATTGTGTAGATGATATAAACCTTACAAAGTGTAACTAATTTTTCTAAGGTTATTTATGCTCATTTCTATTTTTTTGGTTACAAAGATGTTCACGGAGAAGAAAGTTCAGAAGGCATGGCAACTCCCTGGGAAGACTTTCAGACGCTATTGGACCAAAAGTTCGTGAAATTACAATCTAAAGGTTTGCCACTTTGAACTTTTAATTTTTGATTTTCAAATATTTTGAGTTTCATGCATTGACATTATAGAGTCCGATATGTTTTAAATTTCATGGCAGAAAATGTTTTAGAAAATGGAATTTGATGAACGAGGCGCACACGCACGCAAAATAAACTAGTGCAAACTCTGTCTTTGATTCATGTAAGAAATTCCAGTCGTAAAGCTTAAGTTAATAAATGATGGGAGACCACATGTATATAAAGAGCATATAAATCCCATAGTTAAGTGACGTGGGATATTTCAACGTACCGATATATAAATTCAAATATAATCATTCATCATTTTTAAAATCTGGATAATATCTTGATTTCTAATTGAGACAGCCCAAATAAATAAAAAAACTTTTTTACTTGCAAAGAGTAAAGGAAGGTGAAAGGGTCCGTTGAATAAACCACCTCCTCTCCGCCTGCATCCGCGTTTCATGAGAACTTTGAGCAAGTACAATGGTTAAACTTGACCTAAATAACAATAAGTGCGAAAGCTTTAATGTATAATTTTTGCAGTCAAGCCAAAAGCAAAGGTCGATGAAAAGTATCGACTATTATTTGAAGCCGTATTGAAAGGTGATTGGAAAACTACCGAGAAAAAACTCAATGGAGACCTTGCAGCAATGACGGCCAAAGTTATGGTTACAGAAAGTGATGACTTTACTGTGCTCGATGTTGCCATTATGGCCGCACAAGATGAGTTGGTTGAGAACTTGGTCAAGCGCTTCCCTCCAAACTATAAAGATCTCAATGGTACTGCCCTCCGCTATGCTGCCCGGGGAGGAAGAATAAGGATAGTAAAGGCATTAGGAGACAAAGTTGATGCTGAACCTATTATAGCCGATGCCTTGGAGTTTGCTGCTAGATTTGCTCCTATGCAAGAGGAGGTTATCTGGTACCTGGCCAGGCGTACAACATCCTTCCCATCTCATTTTGCCATGTTAAACCTTATTATGGGTGGCCATTCAGGTAGGATTTTACATTCACTCATCTCATTTCCTTCATTGTTTACTTAATTAACATTTTTGTTCTTGTATCCCAAAAGACATACTCTTGTATTTAGCTCGCAAACACTGCCGAGCGGCAGTCACAGAAATCGGAGACTTGGCCTTTTTGGATTTCTTGGCAGTGATGACCCGTTACTTCCGGAGTGGAGCTAGACTCAATTTTTGGGAAAGAGCTATCTACAATTGTAAGTACTTCTTGCACTTCTTTTGTTAGATATGTACAATTTGAGCAACTCTATCCACATGAAGTTCACTCTATCTGTTCCCATTTTTAGTTATCCCTCTATGCTTGGTTGATACATCACGTATTGACTCCAAGGACACGAAGATGGCTCAAGGTATTTCTATTGATCTGCATAATTGATGGACTAACAAGAAAAAAAGCATATCATTTGACAAAAATCTAAAAGGTCAAGGACTACATTCATGTATGCAAATCAATATCTTAACCATGAAGTATGTCACAAATTAATTTCTAACGAAACATATGGAAAGTTAGTAGAGAAGTTTTACTCAATGTCAAATTGTCAAGTAGAATTATTGAGAATTGTAAATTTTGGATTTCGGGTCATAAAGGTTGATTGATCCAAGTTGTTTTCTAACATATTCAAGAATTTTAAAACACGAACAATTGTCATTTCATAAGTGTGATATGTATCTTTTTATTCATCATCAATTCCTAATTTGCTGACATGATTATTCTTTCCTCTTCGTTGTGGTGGCACCACTAGCACTTAATCGATTCAAGAAATTACTCTGGAATCTTGCCACAATACCAGGTACATGAAACTGCCATGTTATATACTGAAAAAGGACCTTATTCCATCCATTGTTAGAGATCTCTAAATTTAAAGTGTATATTGATACTTTCAGTAAATCTCTTTGAGATCATAGGTATTAACATGAACCTACTCTCAATCAGTATATTACGATATAATTCGACTTTAATCAATTTAATTCAAAATTTAAACTATATGTATCCACTAGGTGAGTCTGTAAAAATATTCAATTGAAAACAGATCTATCGATCCGTCGTTGAATCTACCCATTAAAAAAAAGGATAAATACATTGAAAATCCTAAAATATATCACGAAAGTGCAATTGAATTCTAAAACTTGTCAAATTGATCCAATCAAGTTATTTCGTGGATTTCACTTTTTAAAAATTTTAGAACTCGGTTACATTTTTGTAACAAGTTTTAAAACTTAATTACACTTTTGAAAGTCTTAGGACTCAATTGCACTTTTGTGACAAGTTTTTGGACTTCAATGCACTTATCCAAAAAAAAGAACACTTTTTTTCTCGCATGACATTGTGTGTGTTCATACACAAATCCATTTGTTATCTTATGCATGCATTTTGATTTTCAAGCCATATCAAGTTTGTTTTCTAGATTAATATCTTATATCCATCATTTTCTCTCAACTGCTATATATACATTAGAACAAGGTGCAAATGTCAGAGCCTTTATAACCTTTTGATTCTTTATCGTTGGAAAAATTTCTCATATGATGTTACGTGCAGCACCTTTCATCAAAAGGAGTGGAGAATTGAAGTTCAAGCACAATTGCTCGCTTGACTTGGCAAAACTAGCTCTTACCACGATCAAGGATCGAATGAGTACTCCTAAAATTCTCAAGTCTTTATTGAACTTAGACATTGTCCTTGAGGCTGCATCTCGTGGACTCTATGAAATTGTGGATTTATATCTTACAAATTTTCCGGAGTTGATGTGGGATATCGATTTCTCAAAAAAATTGATAAAAGAAGTTGTGAAGGGACGGCATGTTGATTTGTTTAGACTTGTGAATGCACACAATCCCATTCAATATTTGGATGACATTTTTTCGATGAACTTCGACCTAATGGAGGCTGTGACCAAATGGTCATCAAGATGTGTACCCCCTGATGTTTCTGGTGCAGCTTTTCTTATGCAGAGGGAACTTCAATGGTTTCAAGTCAGTTCTCCTTATTTGTTTGCCTCCCTTTTGTGCTCTTTATTGACATTGACACTGATAGGCATCCTTTATTTTTTTGGAAGGTAGTGGAAGTTAGCAGCTTTCCTTCTATTAAATGGCTGAAATTTCTAGAACACAGAAAATCATACTGGGAAGTATTTGTAGAACAACGCAAAGATTTGTTCAAGGAAGCAGGACAATGGATGAAGGATACATCATCATCTTGTAGCCTTGTTGCGACTCTCATCATTACAGTAGCTTTTGCTGCAGCTTTTACGGTACCTGGAGGCAACAGCGGCAGTACGGGGATCCCGATATTTATGAGGAAGAGCTCATTTATGGTGTTTGCAATTGCAGACGCTCTCGCTCTCTTTTCCTCTATCACTGCCACTTTGACGTTCTTAATTATTCTAACTTCACGCTACACGATCGAAGATTTTATCTGCTCACTACAGAGAAAAATGATATTGGGCCTCACTTTTCTCTTCCTGTCTTTGGCCTTTATGCTGGTAGCGTTCGGCTCTGCTCTTACGATCGTCCTGGGCGAACAATTTAAGTGGATTTACATCCCAATAACTTTGTTGGCTGCCTTTCCTGTTGTATTGTTTGCAATTCTACAACTTCCTCTGTATATTGAAATGGTCGAATCCACCTATCGGCCTCGCCTCTACCGTCCCATGAAACTTTGAAAGTGATCTCTATTATCTGTGATGTGATCTTTGTTTGCACTTGTTATTGTGTATCATTGAGTGTATTCATGTTTTAAGACACTTGAAGGGTGACATCAGCCACACAAGAAAGTATAATGTATGCTGCGAAGCGCACTTGTCTCAATGTTTTATTTGTATACTTCATTGCTCATTGTTGTATTAAGGTGAACCCAATTTTTCAAAGAATCGGCAACATGGCCATCGATATTTCAATGGGGTTCATCCATTCAAATAAGGTAATGATCCACACAAATTCTCTATACTGCACAAGATGGCCACCCAAGTGGTGGCCCAACACAAGGAACTTCTGATGTAGCAAACCAAGCAAACAACTATTTCAGTTGAATGGAAGCTCAGCCTTCGAAATCAGTTTCATCCACTGCCCACACTTGCATCTCATCCTCTCATCCAACACTTTCTGGTTTTGATCTCTGCCACCTTAGCTGAATTGGCGGTCGATTCCTTCTGTACTTTCATGATCCTTATGCTCCACTTCTTCTCCACCAGGTCCCTCTGTGCGCCCAACCCTTCGTATCTCCCTCACCCAGTCAGTGTGCACGGAGCATGTCAGCACCAACACCACCAACTCCATCAGCAACATAGCCATCAAAATTCTGCGCTCCAGCCTCACCAGGACTTTAGCCTCTTTTGGGGTCTCATTGATTGCAGCAGTGAAAGGCTTGATGTTTCTTTGGTGAATAGCACTAGGACACCGAGCACCTGGCCAGATAGTGAAGCGAGGAGGATCAACGTACCTTGATGCAACCGACATGTGGAGATGATTTCAATATTGTGACAAGATGACTAAGTTAGATATAATCTCAGAGCAAACAACTTAGAATCTCAAAGGTCACATCTCAGCGGCCAAACATCAAAGAATAAATTGCCTATGAGCTAACAGATACTTCTGCACGTCTCCTGAGACCAAGTCCTGTGAAAGTTAGCAAGATCAAAGTTTGTTTTGAATTCACCTTGTGATGTTGCGATGGATGTTCCAGAGAATAGGATACCGAATCTTCCTAAGAAGCCTCAGAATTACTGATCTTATGCTGCTTTAAACCAAAATTTACAACCGACGCATTTAGAATTAATCAAAGAATATGAGGTCAGAAATTGAAGGAACTATTTAAACGAGAGAGGAGTTTACTAACCCGAAGGTTCCCATGACACGTTTAGAGATGCGTCTAATTTCCCCATTCATACTGGTGTGAGCCAAACCGAAATCCGACACTTGGGCGTAATCATGTTCCAATAATATGTTGCTGGCCTTGAAGTTCCTATGCAGAACACGGGGCTCGTGTCCTCATGCAAATAGGCTAAACCAAGAGCAGCACCAATTGCTGTGTTCATCCTAGCGCCCCAATCTAGTCGGGCTGCTTCCTTGTCAACTCCTGAAAGCATGGGAAAATAGACACAGGCTTTACGCCTGATGAAGCAGAATGAAGAGCAAGACAAAAGTATGTTAACCCTAGAGAGGCTGCGTGTTAATCTACACTATACCTACCTACGATGCAAATAACATTCCACACTGCCATTCGAAATAAGTTCGTAAACTAGGCAGAGGACACATTGCTCCGTACATATATACCAATCAGCTTGACAAGATTCCTATGATGTAGGCAGCTAAATCATCTCGACTTTGGCTAAAAATTTCCTGGCAGCCCTGTTGATCCTTTCAGAACTTTCACAGCTACTTTGGTCCCATCTTCAAGAACGCCATTACATCCCCGCCCAAAGCCACCTTCGCCAGGTGTTCTTGACTCATTGAAATGATCAGTAGCTCATTCAATGTCGCTCAAGCTGGACATTTTAGCGGACCCTGCATAAGTCGGGATGCTAGATCCAAATGACAAGGAGGCAGAGCTCGGTCACTTCCAAGGATAGACCCTGCCAAAACGGCGAGACATCGGCCTCTATGGTGAGAATGGGAGAACTCATTGGACCCGATCTTACGATACTTAATCTAAATCATAGACTATGGCTGTTACTTAATCTTGCCAATTCTGATACTAGAATCTGGGACATCTACTAGGACTCAGGGCACTAAATTGAATAAACTCTTGTTTCTTTTAGGGTCCTGTTATGTGCTGGAGTTTTTGTTTTATGCACCACCTTTGACTACCAATCTCCACATGCTCTGGTCCATGCAAAAATACAGTGAAAGCACGTCGTCCCATTAATACTATTGGTAAACATTACATCTTCATTCGACAGCTTAAATTTTTATAATAGTTGATAATGATCCTGCAAAATTATTCATGGCATCAAAACATAAGTTCCTGAATTTCATAACAAATCCCTAATGCCGCTACGGTTGCCTCTTTGTGCTTCTACTGCATACGTTCGCCTGCGAAATCACTTGATATGACATGGGCGCAAACCCAAAAGAGAGAGTCGCAATACAATATCCTTCATAAAACTTATATTCGATCAAGCGCACTACAATCCATAGCTGAATCACAGGCCAAATGATTGCCCCAGCCCGAGAAAGAAGAGGTGATTGGAATGAAACTTAAAGCCCATTTCGATGACCTCGACCATTCTATTGTAACTTGAGCCCACCATGGGCTTATAATAATTGAAAAATTCAAGCTATCTTTCAATCTTGATAGCCCCCACTCTCATGAGAAAAGTAGAACTTTGCCTGCCTTGTTGCTTTGACAAAACCCATCCACTGACCACCAAAGTCATAGCACGAGCTGGGAAAAAAAAGAGTAATTTGCATTATTAACTCAACCAGATCCAATGGAGATTCCTCTTCAAGTCTACCTAAACCCCACCCCAATTACATCTTTCATCATAAGTTGTGACACATTGGATGGTCACCATATAAATGTTAACTTAAACATAATTGATAATACTTGCTAGCAATCAAGAAAGACCAACATTTTGATTTACCAGATATGTGTATAGCATTGAACAGATCGATTAACAACATATATCGAATATCTCTGTTAAGGATAATAACTACATGAGATAAGAATTGATTAATTCAAAATATTTTGAATTTGAATGAGTCATGCATTAAGGATATTTGAATTTGAATGAGTCATGCGTTATTATGCTTAACAATCTCATCCTTTGTATTAAGCTAGTATGGATATTTTCTTTTCTTTTTTGCACAACATGATTCATGTTGCAAAACGAGTTATATCCAATTGAATTGAACAACCAATGACAAACTCAAGACATGATAAAAAAAATGAACAACTTTAATAATTTAATTGACGAGTTTGATCCGTGTAATCCACACAATAACATTTATTCAAGCAAAATGTACTTTGATTTCAATAAATATTAGGGTCATTTCAAATGAATGCTTATTTTAGATTGCTTTCCAGTGTACTGTTAAATGAATAGGTCGGGTCGAAAATAGTCTAATCCAAATTGACTCATTTAACTCGTTTTGACCAATTTCTATGCAATACAAATCTAATGACCCATATCCAGCCTCATACTCGACTTGACCAAACCGATATTGCTAAAACACGTTCATATTTATCTCATTCTAGAAAAACTCATAATCAAACCGAGGTGAGAGTGCTGAGTAAGCGAACGTGAGATCGAGTGAGGGCGAGAGAGAGTGAAGAGAGAGTTATGGAGATAGATTATATTTAAGTAAGTTGTGAACTCATTTAACACCCATATTATTTTGGACTTTCTATTCTAAACCCATTATGAGCCATTTATTGAATATAACTAACTCATTTAACAACTCAACCCACCAAATATTGATTAAGAAATAGATCTATAATTCATTTTGATGGATCTACTTTCTAGTTTTCTTCAACCCTTCCTTTTGGAATCCAATTCCTCCTTCTTTTCCTATATCAAGCGATTAAACCTTAGGGCACTTCTACAAATCCCCAAGGGTTAGATCTATGGGGGACATCGGCTGTTGGATCAGAAAAGAACAAATCTCGAGTGTTTATTGAAAACCTTCAAAGTATTTATGAAGTGGGACCGATACCGGTAGATTATAAAATCACAAATCTCAATCGTACATTGGGAACCTTTGAACTGTTTATGAGGCACGATGATTTGTTTTGGAGGTAAGAGAAAATGCATTTGAATACGATGTTTTGATGGCAGATCGTATCTCTTGAGAGAAGACAGAAAATCTCTTAAATCTTTAATTCAGATTTGAGGCATCATTTAAATCTACCTCCACTATCCAATCAGAGATAGAAAATTCACATCACAATTTTATATTGTCTATCTTAACCTGCAATAAGATCAATCCCTCTTCCGGTCAACCTCTCAGTCCATGTTTATAGCAACAAGTCATGCTGTTTCTCTCTATTATTCCAGCTCTCTCTACGATTACACCAGGTTTCACCTCTCGCTGTTTGAAACAATAGCTCGTTGACTTTGCATTTTGAAAGAAGATAGACACCGGTGCCTAAAATATAAAAATAACTGGCAATAAGTTAATCAGAAAAACAAAATATTGAAGATCCAGACAATCTGAAAAATATGCATGACGATGGATGGTATGAAAGGACCAGGACCCCAAGGGAAAGCAACGCGGGGCGGCGGCGTGGGGGTTGGGGGTGGAGATTTGACCCTTGACGACGACGCAGGATCATGACCGTTGAATGCGTTGACCAGAAACGCAAACGATTTTTTTGCCCATGAAGAGGTAGTGCTTGTTGTTCCCTCTTGGCCACCGTCAGAAAATTATAAAACAAGGGGTCTGGCAAGTTGGAGTCAACCCATCACGTGGCTCTTCTTCTTTACTTCAATGTGTACACGAAAACATGAAACGAAAGTTCGAATGCACAAGATCTGAGATGATTAACGAGTAGAGCATGAAAATTCATGTTCAAGCCCCACGATGATAAAAAAAAAAATTAAGTTTCTATATGAAAATGATCGGATTTGAGCGGGCCAGGTTCAAGAAGGGAATTGCTTCTCCATGCTTGCCCATTTCGCCCTTCAGATCGACTGAGACGATGTATGGCCTATTGAATCACTTGCCTGATAATCGACGAGGGAACTTATAAGCAGATCCTTAAAACTTGTAAATACGAATACGACATACTCTCATGATCTACATTGGTCTCTCATTCCTCTTGAAAGTAGGGTTCGACAAAGCCCTTTAAACGCGTGATCCTGTTCTCACGCTACTGCACTATCTAGACCTCGCCCTCTCCTCTTTATCTCCCTCTCCGTCCACACGCAGATTTCCATGAGCACGTGTGGACACTGGACAAAAACGACGTGGTGCATGGCTCCTCTCTCTTTCATGTGTCAAATCTATCTAGGAATCGGGCTTGAACGGGCGTTGACCTAGGCATTCAAGTGGCCATGCGACAGGAGTAGGCAGTGTGGGTATGGGATTCGCCCTTTTCAGATGGCAATACGAGTCATATGATCTTGGCCTCAGGCGCGTGAGCTTTGAGCTTGAAATGGTCGTGTCTCGTCCTCCAATTTTGGGGATTTTCCCTTTGCCGGGTCACCCGCGCTGGGACCCCATTGATGAGGGGGAAATAGAAAGCCAGGCTGTTGGGGGCTTCGGTACGCCGGCCGCATTAATGAGCGTTCATGGAAAAAGTCGAGATTTCTAAGCATTTCGTTGTATGGTGCCACATTTTATAAGGGAAATTCGAGAGAATAAGCTCGAGCTCAGCATGGTAGGCCCCAGTTCGCACATCTTTCTTTTCCTTGTTTGTGATAATCGAGAGACAACGAACAAGAAATTTAGGGGGTAGAAATAGAGGGACAATTGTCCAATAAGTTCCAAACCTATTGTATAGTAGGGAATTCAATTCTAAACTTTTTAATTGTTCCGATTTAATCCCAAACAATTTAACGATTTTACAATTTAGTCCTAAACGTTTCTTTGTGTCAATTAGTCCTAAAACTTTTGAATATTTGCCAAATTAGTTATAAATCTATTACTTGGATATTTGGCCAGAGTACATTGGTAAATCATCAAAAAGTTTAAGATAAAATTGATAAATCATTAAAACGTTTAGGACTAAATTGTCACAATTGAAAGGTTTAGGACCAAATTGATAAATTGTCAAAATCTTTAGAACTAAATTTTGTGGGTTTAAGACTACATTAGTAAATCGGTAAAAAGTTTAGGACTAAATTGACACAATTGAAAGGTTTAGGCTGAGCTGGCCTCCATACAATAGGTTTAAAACTTTTTGGACAATTTTTCCTGAAAATAGAAGAGATGAATCTTAAAACAGATTATTCGTAGCCTCGCATAAGTTAAGCATAGGTGATGGGGAAACTGAATTTGTTTGCAATTAGTTGATTTGGAGTTCGTCCGTTCCTTAGCTCCAGTACAATTGAAGAGAAAAATAGCGTAGGAAAAATTTGCCAATTGCCGGTAATTAGCGGTTTAAATGACATGTATGTCTGCACATGGTGCTCGTAGCGCCAAATCTTAGTAGCAATCCGAGCAGTTCTGAATAGCGACAAATTTTCGAATACTCTTTTGGAGTCATGCGAATGCAACAAAGTTTGCAGCTGTTAAGGAGGAAGATCTAGAAGTTCTCTGCTTCCTTGCTCTTACTTCATGCAAGTTGTCGAGAATAATACTATTCTAGCGTTGATGAAAATGGTTCGCTATGTAAATGAGACGAGTCAAGCTTACGATTCGGTTATCTCGTCGCACTAAGTGAGGAAAGAAGAAGAAGAAGAAGAAGAAAAGGGCTTTGATGAATACACATGCTCATGACGTTGCAAGTTCATGATCATTCGATAGAAATCGTATGACGAAACGCCAATCCTAACCGGCTTAATGAGTGAGAATGTTTATATTACACTAGCTGAACGGGAATACGATTACCTAAACAAAGCTCTAGATACAAATTTTTTTTTTTTTGTGTGCAAATCTAAGAAACTTGAGACCATCCGTGAACAATTTTAAAAATAGTGAGAACAACCAAAAAGGAGATGGCCTTATTTTAGTATACTTTATATTAATTTTCACTACAAAAAATCAGTTTTTTTTCGACAAAATTTCCAACAAAAATTCTGGAAAATTCGTTGGAAAGGGAATTTCAATCTAATTTTCCAACGAAAAAAAAAATTCGTTGGTAATAGGTTGTTGAAATTTTTCCAACGAAAAATTTCAATTTTCGTTGGAAATTTGCAACAATTTTATTTCGTTGGAAAATTTATTGGAAAACCCGCTAAATTCGTAAAAAATTACGTTGGAAAAATTACAAAAAAAAAATTTTTTTTTTCCAACGAAAAAAAATTCTGATTTTTTTTGAAAATTGTGGAAATTTTTTTCCAACGAAAAAATTTTTTTGGAAAAATTACAAATATTTTTGGTTGAAAATCATTTTTCCCAAATTTTTTTTTTTTAAAATTTTTTTTTTCCTCGGCGAGCCCTGGCCGGGGCGACGAGGTTTGGTGGCGCGGGGTGTTTGGGGCGGCCGATGGTGTCTCGGGCGCTGGGGCGGCTGGCGGTGTCTCGTGGCCGCTGGGGTGGGGGCGCCAAGGCCCAGGCGGCCGGGCGCAAGGCCAGGGGTGCCGATGGTGCTCGCCGGGCGCTTGGGGCGGCCCAAGGCCTGTATGCCTAGGCGCTGGGCTGGTTTTGACACAAGGCGCCGAGGGGAGGTGGGAGCTACTATTATGCTGAGCCGGAGGAGAAGGAGGGCAAAGGAGGAGGCGGAGGGGGAGAAGAGAGGAAGAGGGAGGGAGAAGATGAAGGAGAGGAGAGAGAGAGAGAGAGAGAGAGAGAGAGAGAGAGAGAGAGAATAAAAGTGAAATTGAGAAATAAGGGAATAATGAGCGAAAAATTTGAATAAAGAAGAAGAGGGATTTTGTCAAAATTAGGTGGGAAATTTCCTAATAATTTTGCAACGAAAATTGTACACACACTCATAATTGGTCGGAAAATTGAAATTGTTGGAAAATTAGTTTGCAAATTTCCAAATCGAAAAATGTACACATTGAAATTAATGCCCGGAAAATTAAAATTGTTGAAAATTGTTGAAATTTCCAACGAATTTTCCCACCTAATATAAAAAAAAAAGCCGAATAGTACCGTGTTTTTTTTTTGCATTCGTTGGAAAATTTGTTGAAATTTCAACGAAAAAAAATTCGTTGAAATTTCCAACAAATTTTCCAACGAAAATTGTACACACAAAAATAATTACCCGAAAATTAAATTTCGTTGGAAAATTCGTTGGAAATTTCCAACGAATTTTCCCACCTAATATAAAAAAAAAAAAAGCCGAATAGTACCGGGTTTTTTTTTTTGAATTGCTGGAAAATTTGTTGAAATTTCCAACGAAAAAAAATTCGTTGAAATTTCCAACAAATTTTCCAACGAAAATTGTACACACAAAAATAATTACCCGAAAATTAAATTTCGTTGGAAAATTCGTTGGAAATTTCCAACGAATTTTCCCACCTAATATAAAAAAAAAAAGCCGAATAGTACCGGTTTTTTTGAATTGTTGAAAATTTGTTGGAAATTTCAACGAATTTTTTTTTCGTTGAAATTTCCAAACTAATTTTCCAAATCGAAAATTATACACACTAAAATAATTACCTGAAAAATTAAAATTCGTTGGAAAATTCGTTGAAATTGCCAACGAATTTTTTTTCGTGGAAATTTTCAACGAATTTACCAACGAAAAATTGTACACACTGAACTAATTTCCCGGAAAATTAAAATTTGTTGGAAAATTCGTTGGAAATTTCCAACGAAAAAAAATTCTTTGCAATTCGTTGGAAATTTCCAACGAATTGTAAATCGTTGGAAATTTCCAACTAATTTTCCAACGAAAACAAAATTCGTTGGAAATTTCCAACGAATTTTGCGACGAATTTTTTTCGTTGGAAATTTCCAACGAATTTTGCAACGAAAAAAAATTTGTTGGAAATTTCCAACGAATTTTATTTTTCGTTGGAAAATTTGTCGCAAATTTGCGACGAAAATTTTTCGTTGGAAAATTTTCGTGGCAAAAATGCGTTTTTTTTGTAGTGTTTTGGGTTTCAATTTTTATTTGTTATAGAAGTCATGTGCTATTCTGAAACAGTTTCTGCATATCAGATTAAGTCCATCACTCGAGTACATCTAATGATAGCTCATCCATATCGAGATTAGAGAATTTACTAGGAGTTACTTTTTTGAGGTCAGCCCTTTAAGTAATTCTGCCGAATAGAAATTAGATTAAAGACCTCGGCTTCCTGAGTAAGCCTCTTGCCAGCTTGTACTTTGGACACTAATTTCTCCCTAGGTGGAGAAACTTTCTAATGTCTAATATGTCGATGAGATTGTAGTGATGGGCTCATACAAGTGAACTGAGTAGCTATGATTCAAACTGAGCATTCCATAGCAGGTATAAACCCTTAGGATAACACCCAAATGGAATAGCTACGCTAGTTGTCCTTCCCCACCTTTTTATTGATAAAATAAAAGATCAAAGGGAGTGAGGAATCAATCCACATTGATAACCTCCTAGACATTACCATAAGAGTGACAAAAATGTTCAATTTAATTTATAACTGCTCATTATCATTCGAGACGTAAAAAATTCAAGATTGGAGGGTCTATTACTATGGCTTCACCAACAATGTTACTAGTATGTAACTATCTCTCTATATGAGGTAACAACACAAAAGCTCAAGTCAGCCAAAGGTTCGACCATACGGCTACGGAAAAAACTTCACGAAAGACAAGCGAGCATGAGATCACGGAGCCTACCATTCTCTCGATGGTTATTTACCATAAGGTTCCTACATCTAATATGTGATCACCGATGGCTACCTCCTATAAAATGCTATCATAAGGTTCCTACATCTGTTTCAGAATGTTTAGTTTAAGTCACAACTACTCCATCCAATTCAGAGCCCGAAGGTATGAGATTGATGAGCTCGTCACCGCCCTTCCGCTGTGCTAGAAGTCGGCAGATCTCTCTATACGATGCAGAAGATATTTGAGGCACGTGCCAGTCAAAAGCTTGCTAGTGGAATAACCTAAATTTGCAATCTCATGGAAGATAAATGTGACACGATCACCCTTGGACTACCCCATGTCATTCATGTGCTCCTAGTGGCTTAGTGCTCTTGGGTATTGCCCGTGAGAATTAGGGACAAAGATTCACGGCCGGGGGGGGTGGGGTGGTCCTGGCTTACAAAAGCCCGGACACAACTTGAAGCCCGTTGACTTTGAAGCCGTGATGGCACCGCGTACTTTGTGTTATTTTATTATCCCCAAACTCTAATGCAAACCATACAATCACCTATTGGTTATCAATCATACCACACAATAACCATCATGTGTTTTATATTTCCCCTTAATAAAGTAGCGATCCAGTCATTACCGACCATCCTACATGGCATGTCGCCACATCAGTAACATCCCCAAAAAACAACATTAGAGTTTCTCACAATGATTTAAGATTGAATTGACAAAATTGAAAAATTTAGAACTTGAATGAGATATGTACAATAAATTTGAAACTCATTGGACAATATCCCCTAAAAGAACTCATCGCTAATTCATCGTGATTATCGATTACTTTGCATAGGCGGCTTTGTTTCGTGGTTTGACTAATATGAATAGGCAGTTGGATTGAGGAGGTCCTCAGGCATGACTAATCTCCCCAATTGAACAACACTTAATTAAGCAGAGGTCATTATAAGCTACCACCCTCATCTATGTCAGAAATATGCAAAAATTGTATAATTTCTCTCTAAGCCAAGGTCCATGCTAGAGACATATTGGACAGAAGGAAAGAATAATATTCTCAACAGCTTAGAGAAAAGTCAAACCCAGAGAAAAAACTTACAAACCAGGTCGTGTTCACATTTGCATTGAAACCTAATTACATACTAATCTCAGAACCGATGACCCGTCGAAGCTTTCTAGAAAAAAACTCGTTCAAGTGGCACTTCCAAAAGTGGTCCAATATCTTATTAAAAAGGGGGTGAAAAATTTAAAGTTTGATGATGGCGTTTTCCCTAATAAAATTAAGCTAGAGGGGGGCCACACGTGGAATTGGGGCCACAAATTAAATGTTAATCTTATGACAATACCTACTAGATTAAGGTTTTGAGACATGCTTGATTAAGGTCAATTGAATCTATGTGATGGGTTTTTTTTTGGTCAAAGAAACAGTTTATTCATTTCCATGGATATACAACAGAGATACGCAATCCGGTCACATGCTCAAAGAGCAGATCTATGACTTCTTCAAACTAAAATCGGTGGCCGATCACCGAACTCATCTTTAGTACTAAGCATACACCGAAATCTCCATCTGTTTCTACGGAAATTTGCCTTTCAGCGTTACGCGTCTAGCATCACCGTGCAGAGTAACAAAATTGAACGAGCACAGATCTAACACAGGTATTGGCGAAACCTTCACGAGGCTCCTTTGAATCTACTTGATGGGTTGGCCAGATATATTATTATATGTTGCACATCTGGTTTTTTTTTTCTTTTACCATGACTAGATCGTATGACCAGTTATGAATTGCACGTGTGTAAAGGCGAGGATTAACTATAGATTTCTTGTATGAACGGTGTGAACATGAGATATAATTTGATATATTTCATTCAAACTAACGAAAAAGAATTGGGTGGCGTTAAAATTGGAGCGTGAGAAGAAGTGGGAGCGAGGGTAATTTTATAAGAGAAATAATGTTAAAGAAAGGGAATAATGACTTAAGGGGGAGAAAGGAAAAGGACAAGATGCCTTCCTCCATTGACGCTCTTCAAAATCCTCACCATTGACGCTCTCCATTGACCGCTACTTTTCTCTCTGCTTTGGTGGCTGCTGCTGCTGCTGCTCTCCTTCTCTCTTTTTTTCCTTTTGTGGGGGCAGTCTCCAGCCACAGGAGCATGTCAACAGAATTGACACACAAAAAAATAAAATAAAAAAAATTTTTGGCCTCGATTCATCTAAATAGATTCGTGTAATAGCATCGATTCGGTGCATCGGGGTGAGATGCGTGGCCCCTCCAAAGTTACTCTGAGCAAGAAATGTCAGCTTCGAACACTGGATCTACCATATTTTGATTATTGACCAAACACTCGATCATGTTAAGCAACTGTAAGGGTTAAAAGGAAACATTGAGCGAATTGCTCAACTTATAAGATTGATTTTTTTTTTAAGTAGCACGCATAATGGATCTAATATCAAATAAAAGGTTAGCGCATAAAAAATTAAAATGAGCTCCAAAAAAAGATAATATGTGATTAAGCTCATCGTGCACGGAGCACATGAGAAGTACAAATCGAAGAATGGGATACAAAAATGAACAAAAGTCTATTAGGCCAATGGACTACTAAAAGGAGCATAAATACTAAACATTTTGCTTCGGTAAGTTATCGAATGCAATCTAATTTAAATTATACAATATCAATCAAAACAGCGTATTTATATCATAATTAAATAAAAGGGTGATGAATTCCAATCATATTTTTGTACCACAATGGACTTTTTCCCCGTGCAAATTTTAGGATTAGTTCCCACTGGGCATGTCAATCTTTCCAAATTTTGATTAACTTAGATTCAATAGAATTAGTCTCGCTAATATACATCGCGGGGAGCTCTCCCTTTACCTAAAATTTTACTCTCTTTTTTGGTTTTCTAAGCGCCTTTCTCCTCCCCCCCCTCCCCCCTCCCCCCTAGCCTCGTGTACTTTTCAACGCTCCTCCAACCCTCGACAAGACCTTGGCTGCGTTCCAAGGTGGGACCCTGTCATCCTCCTCAACACCAACACGACACCTAATCCTTGGAAGCCAGTTGCTGACAAACTATAATTGTATCTTCAGAATCAGGACAGAGGGTAGGGACACCACCATCGAGATGGCCTGAAAGGGGGAAGAAAGCAGAGGGAGAGAAGAGAGAGGTGATCTGAGCAATATAAAAGGGTCTACCTGCATGCAACATCAGTCCCCGTCTCTCTCTATCTCTCCACTTCATCATCATCACCATCTTCTTCATCGGCTCCGGCTCCATCTTCCCATCTCATGGACTCGGCGTTCCTCCTCGATGGAGATGCTCGATCCAACTTCCTCCACCTCATTGCCCAGTCGTTTGGCTGCAGATACATCTGTCTGTGGTCTTACTTATCTCCCACTAGGTCCTCTCTCTCTCTCTCGCTAATAGTGTTTAATTAGTACTTTCTCGGTGTTTGTGTCAGCTGATGATCTTGTCTTTTTCTGCAGCTGTTTGTGCTACTTGGATGGTCTCTTCGAGGAAGCTGCGAGTGGGGGTAATGGAAACAACATTCAACCCAGGAGACTTTTTGACGAGTATAGGCAGTCTCTGTTCATCCTTCATCAGAACAGGTACCGCATGATCTGAACTATACATCTCTAGCATTCAAAGGGAAACGGATTAAAAGATTACGATTTTGGAGTTTACCCAATTTAAGATTTTGTCTATTTATTACGTTTTTCCACTCTATAATTTGCAGCAGCCACACCCAAGTCCCAGGATTGGCCTTCAGGAACAGCAGCCCCTACCTTGAATTCAGAGAGGAAGACCTTTCAAGATTGGCCTCCAACTCTTGTCAAAGACAATTCTATCAAGTAATGCTTCACATACTGATCTCATAATTCTCATTCTTGATGCTGAATCTAATGTTTCTGCATCGTCTTACTGACTCAAAGGTGCTAATTTTCTGTCTTTCTTTTGGTTGTAGGAAGCAAGCATCAAGGTAGGTATATGCAACAAAAAATGTGCTTTTTGATGGGCACACATGTAGTTTTTTTCCTAGAAAATCCTGCAGATCCTGATGATGCTTAAATCTTTCTCAAGATTGCAGTATTCATGGGATGCAGGAGTGGAGAGATTGAGCTAGGCTTCTCCAACATACCTCAGGTACATAAATTCACGACAATGTTTTTATGCAAATGAAGAAAACTAAGAAATCGGCATAATTAATCTCAGAAATGATGGTTTTAGCAGGTTGACTTAGAAATGCAGATGATGAACTTGTTCCCAGAGGATTTCTCGAGACAAATAGCGATGCGCGAATTGGCCCAAGTGACTGAACCGAACACTACCGCTCTGACGAATCCTCCTTCGTCTTCCTCCTCGTCTCTAAGATCGCTCTCCATGGACAGCCCCGAATACTCTTCTCTTCTCTTCAGCATACCCACCACTACCACAAGTTCCTTCATTAACCCGGAATTAGCCCTCAGAGACCCTCCAATTGTAGAGAATATTACCACACAGCCGTTGCCACTTATAACCACCACCGATACTCCTGGTTCTAGTACAACTGGTACTAGTCCTCACCCATTGCAAGCCATGCAAGACTTCGCAAGATCGCTTGGGAACATTCAGTTCCCGATTGTCCTTGAGAGCGAACACACCGCTATGACGAGAGCCTTCCTTGCAGTTCTATCATCTCCTTCTTCATCTACTTCTTCGTCACAACTACAGCAACAACAAATGAATGTCGAAAATCCGAGACCGACTGCATTCAGGACGTATACGCCGGCGTTGCTTCCAAGACCGCAGAGCAAGCACGGCCCTCAGAAGCACAGCATGCTCAAGCGGGCAATCTCGTACTGTTGGCGCATGAACTTGCTGCGGATCCGTGACCGTTTGCAAGGCGGGAGCCGACCCCCGTCGACCACTCAGCTCCACCATATGATGTCGGAGAGGAAGCGGCGCGAGAAGCTCAATGAGAGCTTCATCGCATTGAGATCGCTTCTTCCTCCTGGAACCAAGGTATGGAATTCATTTTGAGACTCTAATTTTTCAGAATAAATGAACATGAGTTTTCCCACTTTTGGCATCTATTTAAGAGGTTGTGACTTGAAACAGTTTAGGCTTTTTCTGGGTTACATGGGATTTGATATTTCATGTCGTCTTGTATATCTTGAGCTGATTATAAGGGACGCATTATAAGTACCGTACCTTTGCAATTTCAAAGGCAATGAGTAACCTTACGTAGCTCATCATGTCGTGCAATAGTTTGTTCAATGATCAGCTTATAATAATGTCGAGTGCAATTCAAGATGCATTCCTCCTCATAGATCTATGTCCATCACATTGTGCAGAAAGACAAAGCATCCTTGCTCGCGACCACGAGGGAGTACCTCGGCTCGTTGAAGGAACAAGTCAAGGATCTCCGTCGGAAGAACACCATTCTCGAAGCCCAGCTCCCGCCGCCAACTGAATCCATGGGCAGCGGTGGCGAGCTGAGCGGATTGCCGAGTGACAGCTCCAGGGTCGACGTTCGAACGAGGACAGTCTCGGAGTCGACGTCGCAAGACCGGACCGTCGATCTGCAGGTGACCGTGAGGGGAGACTGCTCGGCATTGACGCTGGTGATCCGAATTCTCGAGTTCTTGAGGCAAGTGAGGAACGTGAGCCTGATGTCCATGGAAGCCGACACCCAAGTGCACGAATCGAACATCGTCAATCGGGTCAACTTGAGACTAAACGTCGAGGTATGCACGAGAAACAATGATGCGAAGTTTCCGATACATAGTTTTAAATTGTAGATAGTGTTTTTTTCTTAATTAGCGGCAATACCTTATGGACATATTCTTACCATGAGACGTTTTCGAATAGTTTACTCGCCAAAGAACAATGTAGAGTTAGCTATCGCTCGTGATCATATCATTCACCTTTAAAATGGGTCTGCATATGATATATACTTATACAAATTACAATTCTATGTCTTTTTTATGACACGATTTTATGAGTTTGATCGGATTTTTAGTTTACAATGCAACAATATCCATTTGGGTGCACATGATTTACATTAAACGACAATATCACTTAGGATTTCAAAAAAAAAATCACCTGAAATCGACGAATTTTACGAATTGGATACATCCTAAAAAATTAAATAAATTAAATGAATTGTTTTATTCTCTTTCACTGTCTTGCACGAGAAAGAGAGGTGTTACGTTAAAATCGACAAGGATTAGTAATTATAAATTCAAATTTATTCTTTTTGTTTATATATATATATATATGTTTAGGTCAATCTTTGATTTGATATTTTTATTTTTAATGATAGTTATTCGAAAATCTGGTCCACCACCATGCATTATTGTAGGGCGGCGAATGGGACGAGGAGGGCTTCCAGGAAGCGGTGAGGAGGATGGTTGCTGACCTGGCACAATGACCATTCTCCCTCGGCCGTCGATTCAATTCGATTCGATTCGATCCGATCCCAGGTTTTTTTTCCAAAGGAGGAGTAGGTATTAGTTATACCATGCGGCGGCACACCCACGGCATTTGACACGGCCAGCCCCATCTTTGCCGCTCATCACGTCGGCCGCTGCTTAATCTCGGCTGTCGATTTTGCTCACTCAAAATTGATCAATGCAAGATTTCATGATTCTTCTCTTCTTTCTTCTTCTTCCTTTGTCAAGCGTTTCTAGTTCTTACTAGTGGAGTGCCACCCTTCTGATTTTGTAGCCATATATGGTGGAAGAAAAGGAAAAAGTAATAGGAATTTCCATAAATTTTGGAAATGAAGACGCCATTCGGGAAAAGAGAAGGGTACATCATCGGGAGCTGGAGCTTTGTCTGCATCCCCAGGTCGAATGCATAAGAAGAGAGGATCCATGAGAGCAGAACATAACTTCGACTTCAACCGGCTAAAGATACTGCTCCGCTTTAGAGTTTTACCGGCTTCGCAAGACGCCACCGCAAAGAATCCTCCATGGATACCCAAGACAATTCGATTCTGAAACCATTGCCAGGTCTGTTCTCTTTTTTCCTCTATCGTTCTGATTTGATCCTACAAAGGCAATAGAAAAATTGGAAAGAGTTTTGGCTTTTTGGGTGTTAATTTCGAAGTAATATAAGCAATCTCATCGACAGAATGTGGGAATTGCAACATTTCTTGGTTTATTACTTGACAAAGTATCTGGACACTTTTTTAAAAAATCCTCAAAAAAAGATAATTTGCGCCAAACTTGAGGGCCTGTTTGATACGGGGAATTTGTCCAATTTCCTGTTTTTCTTTCCAAATTTTTTGAGGAAAATACGTTTGGTAGAAATTTTGGTTGCCTTGTTTTCAACTTTTGAACCTTGAAACTAAAAACGACTCAAATCGACATTATTTTGCACGAGCATTGCTTTGAAACAACTACACCAGCCGTGCTCCTGTAACTTTCATTCCTGTTAAAAGCTGTTACTTTTCACTCTCAAAACATATTTTCAAGAAAATGGAAGATGAAATGAGGAACAATTTGCATTAGAACATTTTCGTTAACCAAACATACCCTAAATATTTCAAGGGATTTTTTGGTGATATTGTTTTTAGAAAATTGGTGTAATGATACATGAGCCGACTCAAGAGACCGAAATGCCGATTCGACTAAGCTAGCACTCATTCAATTATAGTTTTGCTCTAAACCCGAGTTTAGAGTACTTGAAATCACGCGTCATACGCAAATTGTATCCTAAAAATGCGTTGTTTAGAATTTTCTGGTACAACCAACGGAAAATGACTTCTAAATAATTTGGAAAGTGCAACTAGATAAATAATCAATGAATTGCCAGAATAAGCACTCAATTAAATGATTTTTCACTGATATGGCACTCAAGTGATAAAAAAAAAAGTCATGGCACTCAAGTGAGCGATATATGAAAGTTATGACACGTGTGGTATTCTTATCTTTTTTTTTTTTTTTGTGGTATAAAGAGGTTCACTTAGACGTGGATTCAAAAGGCAGGACAATCGATAAGGCTTTCCAAGGCGGTCGTAGACCAACTGAAGGTGTGTCACTTCAAACTTTTAGTTCTCATTTTTCATAAAACTTGTGTGGGATGCATTGTGACTTATTTTGCTTCGAAACATTTTAAATTTCACAACATATAAATGCTAACATATGATTTCAAATATAATCTTGCCATAATTTTTTAAATCTGAATAATATCTTGAATTATAACAAACAAAGCCCAAAAAAAAATTTACTTTGAAAGAGTAAAAGATCGTGCTCATTAATTATGAATGATATTGCGCATAAGACCAATGACAATGAGAAAACTGATACATGATTCAATACCTATATTGAAAGAAACTTAGAATATTTGTTACACAGTGTAACGTCTATTTTTTTTTTAGAAGTTTACTATCTAAGTTTAATACAAAAAATTCCATGCAATGAATGTGCTTGACACCAGTCTTGAATAGTTGATCTATAGCATACAATGTATAATTAATTTTTCTATGGTTATTTATGTTCTTTTCTCTTTTTGGAAACAAAGAGATCCACGTAGATTTGACTTCAGAAGAGACGGCAAATGATAAAGCTTCCCAAGATGGTCGCAAAACAACTAGAGGTTGTCAATTTCAACTTTTAATATTTCCTGTGTTTTTTCATAAAGCTTTTGTTTCTTGCATTTTGACTTTTTTTAATTTAAAATTTGTAAACTTCGGGGCATACAATTGCTGATATAAAAATTCAAACATAATCTTTTCATAATTTTAAAATCATAATAATTCTTCAATTTTAATTGAGAAATCCCCCCAAAAAAACTTTTGACTTTCAAAGAGTAAACGAAGGCGCTCATAGAAACTTGTATGCTAAGTAACAACTGCCCCTTGATTTGCACCGGCATTTGATTGGAACTTTCAGTAGGTGCAATGGTTACACTTGACCTTAAAAACAAGAAGTGCGAAAGACTGAGGACTTTAAATGTTCAATATTTGCAGTCAAGCCAACACCGGTGGTCAATGAAACGTATCGATTATTGTTTGAAGTCGCAGTAAAAGGTGATTGGAAAGCTGCCGAGAGACTCCTCAGTCATGATCCCAAAGCAATGACGGCCAAAGTTATGACCGTAGAAGGTGATGACCTTACTATACTCGATATTGCGATTTTGGTCGGACAAGATCAATTGGTCGAGAACCTGGTCAAGCGCTTCCCTCTGGAATCTGAAGCTTTCACTATTAGTGCCCTCTCCCATGCCACCCGGAGAGGAAGAATAAGGGGGGTAAAGGAATTAGTAGACAAACTTGACAAAGTTGGTGAACAAGGCGGAACCCTTGCCCTGTTGATTGCTACTACAAATGCTCCTAGGCAAAAGGAGCTTATCCGGTACTTGGCCATGAATACAAAATCCACCCCAGAGGATGATACCATCAGCAACTTTATTAGGATCGGCCATTTGGGTAGGATTTCACACTCGCTAATCTTACTTGATTTCCTTCATTGTTTGCTTGAATTAACTTTTTTGTTCTTATGTCCCAAAAGACATACTTTTGGATTTAGCTCGTTGATACCCCGGCTTAGCGACGTCTGCAAATACCAGAAACTGTAGCCTATTGGAAGTCTGTATTTACCAATATAGGTACTTCTTGCACTTCTTTTGTTAGATTGTACAATTAAAGAAACTCTCTCTACATAGTGTTCATTTTATCTGTTCCCTTTTTAGGTAACCCTTGCTTGGTTGATACGTCATTTGACAATGCCAAAGAGATGAAGATGGCTCAAGGTATTTGTGTTAATCTGCATGATGGATGGACTAACACGACAGAAAGCATATCATTTAGAGATCTTATTCACAAAATAGGTAAGGGATAGGGACTATATTTATGTATACAATTATTATCTAAACCATGATGTGTGTCACAAGTTAAATATTTAATTTTACATTTGTAAAGTGAGTTTGAGAAGTCTTACTGGATGTCAAATTGCCAAATAGAATTATTGAGAATTGTAAATTTGGATATCGGATCATGGAGGTTGATTGATCCAAGTTATTTTCTAACATATTTGAGCATTATTAAATTTAACTACATGTGCAAATTTTCATTTCATGAGTGTGATATGTATCTTTTTGTTCATCATAAATTCGTAATTTGTTGATATGATTCTTCTCTCCTCTTAGTACCATCAATTCATCGGTTCAAAGAAGTTCATTCCTTCAAAATATCACTCTGGAATCTTGCCACAAAATCAAGTATACAAACTAACATGATATCTTTAGACCCAATCTATATATATATATATATATATATATATATATATGTGTGTGTGTGTGTGTGTGTGTGTGTGTGTGTGTGTACTTTGGTATCTATAGAAAAAGGAACTTATTTTATCCATGGGTAGAGATCTCTATTCTAAATTGTAAATTGATATTCTCGGTATATCCCCTTGAGATCATAGTTATTAATATGAACCGGCTCTTGATTCGTATATTACGATATGATTGGATTCCATTCAATTCAAAGTCTAGTCGATATGTATCCATTTGGAGAATGTGTAAAAATAATCAAAAACAGTTATATTGATCTATTACTGAATCTATCCATTTTTCAAAACTCTTTTTTTCTCATGACATTGTGTGTGTTCATCAATAGATCCATTTGCTCTCTGAGGCATGCATTTTGTTTTTCAAACCATATGAAGTTTGCTTCCTTGATTAATATGTTAAATCCATGATTCTCTTCTCAACTACTATATTTATACATAAGACCACGATGCAAATGCGAAAGCCTCTATTACCTTTTGATTCTTCATCGTTTACAAAATTGCTTATCTGATGTTACATGTAGCACCTTTTATCAAAAGGATTGGAGAATTGAAGTTGAGGCACGAATGCTCGCTCGAGTTAGCAACTCTAGTTTTTAAAGAGAAGAAGGCTAGTATGGAAACTCCTGAAACACTCGAATTGACTTCAACCATTGTCCTTGACACTGCATCTAGTGGAATCTCTGAAATTGTCAAGTTATGTCTTGAGAATTATCCGGAATTGATGTGGGATAAAGAATTCACGAAAAAACTAATGGAAGAAGTTGTGAGGGCACGACATGTTGAGTTGTTTAGACTAATGAATGCGTACAACACAATTCCAAAATTGAGGTACAAATTTCAAAGGAACTGCGACCTGATGGCAGCAGCAGTAGAATGGTCACTAGGATATGTACTAGCAGATGTTTCTGGATCGGCTTTTCTTTTGCAAAGGGAAATTCAATGGTTTAAGGTTAGTTCACGGTATTTGCTTGCTACTCTTTAATGTGATTACATTCATATTAATAGCCGTCCTTTGTTTTCTGAAGATACTGGAAGATAGGAGCTCTCCTTTAATTAAAAGTCTAAAATTCAAGGTCAGTTCACGTTTATTTGTTATGCCACCCTTTTGAGCTCTTTAATTTACATTTGCGTTGATAGATGAAGGTGAAGAAAGATAAGATCGGTCCTTCTGAAAGTCTGGAATTGGAACTAACAAGAAAGGAGGGGCAAAACATACTAGGAAATTTTTCTAGAACAGCGGAAAGATTTGCTCAAAGAGGCAACACAATGGATGAAGGATACATCATCATCTTGTAGCCTTGTAGCGACTCTCATCATTACGGTAGCTTTTGCTGCGGTTTTTACAGTACCTGCAAGCAACGACAACAGTACAGGGATCCCGATCATTTTAGAGAAGGGCTCATTTATGGTATTTGCGGTTGCGAATGCTCTAGCTCTCTTCTCCTCTATTACTGCCACCTTAATGTTCTTGGCTATCCTAACTTCACGCTATGCCACAGAAGATTTCCTCCACCCACTACCAAGAAAACTGACACTAGGCCTCACTTTTCTCTTCCTCTCTTTGGCCTTTATGCTCGTGGCTTTTGGCTCTGTTCTTATGATCGTTCTTAGCGAACGATTGAAGTGGATTTACATCCCCGTTACTTTGTTGGCTGCCATCCCTGTCATATTGTTCGCAATCCCACAGCTTCCTTTGTATGTTGAAATGGTTGAATCCACTTATCGGCCTTGCCTCTACCGTCCCATCAAGATTTGGAAATGATTTGTGCTATTATTATTGAAAGTTTGCACTTGTTACGATGTGTGTGAAATGTGAATATCATGGCGTTTACTCTTGTCTTAAGACTAGTGAGGTACGACATTATCCATACTTATACCAACTTTTAATGTATGCTGTCAAGTGCATACCTTATCTCTATGGGTTTTTGGTATACCTCATCGCTCATTGTTGTATTAAGAACCCAATTCTTCAAAGAATTGGCAACATGGCCATTGATATTTGATTCGATAGGGTTCATCCATTCAAATAAAGCAATGATCCACACAAATTCTCTATACTACACAAGATGGCCACCCAAGGTATTGGCTCAACACAAGGAAGTTCTCATGCAGCAAGCCCAGCAAACAACTATTTCAGTTCAATGGAAGCTCAGCCTTCAAAATCAGTCTTCACCCGCTGCCCACACTTCCACCTCATCCTCTCGTCCAACTCTTTGGTCATGACCTCCGCCATCTTAGCCGCATTGGCCATCGATTCCTCCTGCACTTTCGTGCCGCATCACCCCTTCCTAACTGCTCACCCAGCAACCGTTGTGCACAGTGCACGTCAGCACCAACAGCACCAACTCCATCAGAACGTAGCCATCTGTTGAAGTTTAGCAGAATCAAACACATGAATAATAACACAAGGAAGTAACGTGGTTCAGCAGTATGCCTACATCCACGGACAAAAAACTCCCCCCCTCTTCTTTTTTTCATAGAGTATATCTGCCATTATTCATCATATATACAGCATATGGTTGCTTATAGCAAGGCAACAGGCAACCATTTTACATAAGGAAGAAAACACCAGAAATAGGAAATAAGAATAATATAATAGCAAAAATATCTCATTTCCAAGAATAGGAGACAAAAATCTTGCCAACACTCTCCCTCAAGTTGGGACAAAAACTTCATCGAAGGTCAACTTGTCCACCACAGTTTGGAAAACTCCTTTTGATAACGCTTTGGTGAAAACATCTGCAAGCTGATCCTCACCATGAATGTATAGAGTCTCAATTGTTTTATCCTGAACCTTCTCTCTCACAAAGTGATAATCCACTTCTATGTGTTTGGTTCTCTCATGAAAGACCAGATTTGAAGCAATGTGAGTTGCAGCTTGATTATCACAAAACAGCTTTGTAGGTGTAGCTGTAGGCTTACATCCCAATTCTTGAAGTAAAAAACACAGCCACACAATTTCACTAGCAATGGTGGCCATAGCGCGATACTTGGCTTCTGCGCTTGAACGTGCAACAACCGTTTGTTTTTTGCTCTTCCAAGTAACAATATTACCACCAACAAACGTACAGAAACCAATTGTGGATTTTCTATCCACCGGACTTCCAACCCAATCCGCATCAGTGTAACCCTCTATATATGTGTGACCATTGTTCTTCATCAAGATTCCCCTTCCTGGTGAAGCTTTCAAATACTGAAGAAGATGATCCACCAATCCCATGTGACCTTCAGTGGGATTATGCATAAATTGGCTCACATAACTAACGGCATATGCAATATTGGCTCTAGTGATAGTTAAGTAAATCAAGCATCCTACTAAACGCTGAAACTGACCAACATCCTGCTCCATAGCGACACTTGCAGGTTTAACTCCCAACTTACCAATCTCTTTTAATAAATCAAGAACATACTTTCTCTGGGATAAAAACAGTCCTTTGCAAGAATGCGCCAATTCAATGCCCAAAAAATAACGCAAACTACCAAGGTCTTTGATATCAAATTCCTTGTTCAAATGACGCTTGAGTGCTTCAATCCCAAGTTGGTTACTACATGTAATGACCAAAACATCAACATACACAAGAATAATAACAATACCCTGGTCATTTGACTTAGTGAACATAGAGGAATCAGAAGCACCTCTCTTGAACCCGAATCTAATAAGTACTGCACTAAGCTTGCCATACCAAGCTCTAGGTGACTGTTTAAGACCATAGATAGCTTTCTTCAGTTTACAAACAGTTCCATCCTTACCCTGTAACGAATGCTCAAGTGGTAAATCCATGTAGACTTCTTCTTCTAAGTCCCCATGTAAAAAGACATTCTTCACATCCATTTGGGACAAAGGCCATCCATGATTTACTCCTATGGACATAAGTACTGGCACTGTATTCATCTTAACTACCGAAGCAAATGTTTCTTTATAGTCTATGCCGTAGCTTTAGGTGTACCCCTTGGCGACAAGCCTACCTTTGTACCTTTCAACCGTGCCATCACTATTATATTTGATCTTATAAATCCATCTACATCCCACGGTCTTTTTTCCTCTTGGCAACTACACCAACTCCCAAGTCTGGTTCCGATTCAGTGCCTCAATCTCATCTTTCATTGCTTTAATCTACACGCTTTTCTTATTTACTTCCTCAAAACTCTTGAGCTCCTGTTGTTCTTCAATGGCAAACAGAAAACTCAAATAATCGTAAGACACTTTGTCATATTCAACAAAATCCTGAATGGGGTGCTAAATTGTATGAAAGGTAGAAAAATCCCGGAAGACGGGTTGAAGGTCTAGGGATACGAGCTGACCTGCGAACAGAAATAGGTGCATGAACCTCTGCTGTTGAAGTCTCATTTATCAATTCTTCACTTGCAGCTTCAGAATTTTCACCAGGTGCTGACACGCTTGATTCTGATGACAAGTGCCTAATACCTCTAGCCTCCTAACTTTTGGTAAAAGTCCCATCCCCTTGGTGATTTTTTGCAACACCCCCAGTTTCAACCTCCTAATTTTGGGTTTATTTTCGGTGTTGCCAACCACTATAGAGACAGGAACGTGATCAAATTCAATAGAAACGTCTTGATAGTTGTCCTCCCCCTAAATTTGAGCCCTGTTGGAAAAAAACATGTGGGCCTCGTCAAAAAACACACCGCGAGAAAAATAAACTTGCTTAGTACTGGGATCATAGCATTTGTAGGCCTTTTTGGTGGAAGAGTAGCTGACAAATACACACTTCTGAGCCTAAGGATCTAGTTTTCCACCATTTTCAGAGTGGACATAGCAAACGCAGCCAAAGATTTATAAATGAGAAATATCAAACTTCCGTCCATACAAGATCTCCATAGGGGTCACATAACACAAAACACGGCTAGGCAACCTATTGATTAAATAACAACTAGTTAGAATAGTATCTGCCCAATAAGATTTAGGCATGTTTCCTAAAAATAATAGGGCCTTGGTGACTTCAAGAAGGTGTTGATTTTTCCGTTCTGCTACACCGTTCTGCTGCGGCATCCCAACACAAGATGTTTGATGAATGATACCCAAACTACTCAAGATTGCTTGAAAACTCTGATTAGTGTATTCAGTACCATTGTCGATGCGCAGTACCTTCACAGAGGTATTAAATTGATTTTTCACCATGTTGCGAAATTCTTGAAAGACAGTAAGAACTTCAGTCTTGGATTTTAAATGGCGAAGCCATATAGCACGAGACTTATCATTAATGAATGTAATAAAATATCTGAAACCCTCCTTAGAATCAACGGGTGAATTACCCCAAACATCCGAATGAACAATAGAAAACAATTCAATAGATTTACTATTGCTATTTGGAAACGGTAACCTATGCTATTTGGCAAAGTGACAAGGATCACAACTACTTTAATCATGACGAAATGACACGTCAAGAGCATATAATACTTGGTCAGATGGATGACCCATATGCCAATGCCACACTCGCGAATTGTCACCTCCTCCTTTTATTGTTGTCAAAGCTACATTAGGAAGCTCCAAGGTGTATAACCCGTCTTGCAATCGCCCCTCACCAATCATCCTCCTGGTGGTGCGATCTTGAAAGAGCACCTTTTGAGTGGTAAAAATAACATTGCAATTCCATTGGTTAGTACACTTGCTTACAAGACATCAAATTTGATGATAGTTCAAGAACCAACAAAGCTTCTGATTCCTTTGAAAAGAATTTAATTTGTCCCACTCCTCGTGTGGGAACCTGCACCCCATTAGCAACCGTAATAGGAGGATGCAAAGTGCTATAACCAGTATGAGACAATATATTTGAGGAGCTGCATATGTGATCGTGTTTTAGGAAAAACAGAAAGTGCATACTCATTACCAGATGTTGTGGCAAGATTCCCGAACTCCTTGTTAGTAGTATTCGTCCCAAGCCCATGCGTTTGAATCAGCTACTACACTTGTTCAGTTAAAGAATCAAGTTTTGTCTGAATATCTACCGAATCTCTTTGAATAACCGCATTAGCGTTTGGCCCCTTCTCCTTGTTTTGGCAAAGATGAGGGTGAAGAGACCAGCATCTCTCCTTGGAGTGACCATCATGATCATAGTGATCACAATGAAAACGGATGGGTTTCTTGTTTTTGCCTTTGACGAATCGCGTGACCAAATCACCTTGCATAGGCTTGCTAGCCACGTTGTGGGCTGAATGCTCCACAAGATCTAGTACTGACACATGATCTGATTGCATCACCCTTCGTCTTGTTTCCACATTATGAATAATGGAACACACGGCATTGAAGGATGGCATTTGCGAACCAGTCAATATTTGTCTCCTAGTCTCTTCAAACTCAGGCTTGAGGCTAGCCAGAAGCTGAAAAATGCAATCTTGCTCTTCTCGTTTGATGTAGTCGGCAACAATCTTAGTAGGGGGCCTATATTGGCGGAGTTCATCCCACTGTCTCTTCAGATTTCCCAGATGCTCGGTAAAGGATTGATTTGAACCTTGCTTGGAGTTAGCAATCCCTTGCTACAGCTCAAAGATCCTAGACGTATTATTTTCTTGTCCATACACTTCGCACAACGACTCCCATAAAGTCTGAGCAGAATCCGAATATGCAAATATCTCATAAATGTGCGTTTCCATGAAGTTGAGTATCCATGTCATAACATTGTGGTCATTAGCTTGCCACTCTTCAAATTTTGAGCTACCCGTCGGCAGAGCAAGGGTCCACCCATTGATATGTCCGAGCCTAGACCTTCCACCAAGGGCAATAGTCACAACACGGGACCAAGGAAGGAAGTTGTTTTCATTCAGCAACAAGGAAGTCAGATGTTGGCTATGTGACTCATGAACCACAGCCTTTAAAGGATAAGATCCAGAGGCTTCATCTTGTTTCGAATCCATGCCTTTAAACAAGTAGCAATGCAGACACAAAAAGAAAGAAAAACTGTAATCAATTGGGACAAGGACCCAATTGCTGGAACACAAAGACGGAATCGAAAACAGAATCAAAACACAACCTGCTGCTCTGATACCATGTTGAAGTTTAGTAGAATCAAACACACAAATAATAACTCAAAGAAATAACGTGGTTCAGCAATATGCCTACATCCACGGACAAAAAACTCTCCCTCTCTTCTTTTTTTCATAGATAGTAGGTCTGCCATTATTCAGCATATATACAGTATACAGTTGCTTATAGCAAGGCAACAGGCAACCATTTTATGTAAGGAATGAAACACCAGAAATAGGAAATAAGAATAATATAATACCAAAAATATCTCCTTTCCAAGAATAGGAGACAAAAACATTTCCAACACCATCAAAATCCCACATTCCAGCCTCACCAGGACTTTAGCCTCTTTCAGGTCTCTCTGTGATCGCAGCAGCGAAAGGCTTGACGTTTCTTTGGTGAATAGCACCAGGACGGCAAGCACGTGGCCGGACAGTGAACCGAGGAGGGTCAACGTACCTGGATGTAATTGGCATGTGGAGACATTGTGAATGTTGTGACAAGATGACCAAGTTAGATATAATCTCAGAGCAATCGACTTAGAATCTCAAAGGTCACGTCTCAACGGCCAAACACCAGAGAACGAATTGCCTATGAGCTAACAGATACTTCTGCACGTGTCTCTTGAGACCATAAGTCCAGTGAAAGTAAGCAAGAACAAAGTTTGCTTTGAATTCACCTTGCGATGTTAGGATTGATGTTCCGGGGAATAGGTGTTGTTTTTCTACGAAACATGCATAGTTAAAAATATATAAACGCAGCGGAAAAATAACCACACATGTATCTCCAAAGGCGTTGTTCGTGCATTTCAATCAATAATTGGAAAATCATAGGGGGTTAAACAGATTACCTTTCGCAAAGTGTCCAGAACAATTTCGGTTCGGATGTTCTTCAGTTCGAGCCCCACAATCGTCGGACCTCTAGTTCAGACACACCACCAATCGCACTACGAACGGAAGGAAGAACTTGCGGATAATCACCAATAAAATTGTGCTAGCAATCTTGTGGCGACAATTCCCGCACTCTTGATATTTCAGTCGCGGCTTGGAAGAGAGAAAACGTATTTTCTTAACTCTCACGAACGCATCTTGCACTCTTTCTTTTCTGTTTTTCTCTTGTTCTTACTCAGCAACTGTTACTGATCATTATGTTTTATTTTTGTGCGATCAGCAACAGTTGCTGATCGCAAGGGACTCTCTTCACGATCAGCAACCGTCGCTGATCGTGTGTGCATATAGCACACGACCAGCAACGGTTGCTGGTCGTGGACGGAAACGGTCAGCAACAATTGGTCAGCAACAATTGCTGACCGTGTGCATGCACCACCATCATCATCTTTTTTTTTTTTAGTAAAAGACACGATCAGCAAGGAGCTGATCGTGTACTGCACACGGTCAACATTTGTTGACCGTGTGCACTTTTAATTAATATAATTTTATAAAATCAAGAGTGCAAGATCATTTGGCACATTAATATGTGTCCACTTTATATTTGTATGTGCATCATATGCACGCACGCTCATGACTGAAAATAAAATGAAATTAAATCACATTTAATTTAATTACAATCTTACTAATCAATTGCTATAATTGCAAACATATTTGCAATATTGCATCCTCCGTACAACGTCATTCTAAATTGGTTATGGTGTGTGACATCCTTAGGTTCATCACTAATCTAGTAGTAGGACTTGCACTAACACGTTAGTACTCCCAAGAGAATTAATTGTTCCGATCAACCTTTAGGTCCTACAAGCCATGATTGACATCTAGCAATATGTCATGGCTACCCAGACAATGTGAATGTTTTAAGAACATAATGAACCTGTCAGCTTTGTTTACGGTGTAATTAAATCCCTCTGCCTTACTATGTCCCAATCGAACAAAGACCATGGAATATTTGTCAAGTCACCAATTCGATCATATGCACAAATCTAATTGACATGCATTTTATATGAGACATGTACAATTCATTCTCGGTTACAACCCCGGCCGAGGATTTTAATGCAATGTCAAGATTAGATTGCATAGGACATCATCATAGTACCTTGCGTATAACAAGGAGATAGATTCCATTTTATGCTTACGTATAACCCGTATGTGAACGAACTATGGCCATCAAGTACAGAGACGGATCAATGAACCAGCAATATGTGCACATGTGAACCATAACCATCCAACACACAAGTCAATACTGTGCCTCGGGTCTAAGGATTATTTACACAAGACCAAAGCATAAACGATTAAACATTGACCACGCTAAAAGCTTCCATGTTGCTAATCGATATATGCGTGTCACGTTCAGATGAACTTGTCTGATACAAACACCTGTGTTCTAGCTCGGGTATCATAATACCCAATGACTCGTGACTCGTCATTCCCTTAAATATCCAATACTTAATGATGAAGCTAAGAACACACCGGTCTCAACAGGATTATTGATATCCACTCAATGATCCATCGACCGAGAACAATTTAAAGATTCAGTCTAACTGTGAACCTGTCACACATATTCTTAACGTCTCAAGAATAGATCCAGTCACAACTGATCTTATGGAATCATTCATATATTTAAATAATTGGACAAATGAATGAATACGTCATTGCCATTAAATAAATAATGAATTTGAAAATGCAACTTAAATCCCTAACATGTAACTATTACATGACAACTTTAGAGCATACATCTAACAATAGGATGGCGGTCCTTCCTAAGCAACCTCAGAATTACTGATCTTATGCTGCTTTAAACCATCATTTACGATCTGACACATTTATAATTAATCAAAGAATACGAGATTGGAAACCAAAGGAACCATTTGAACAAGAGAGGAGTTTCCTAACTCGAAGGTTCCCATGACACGCGTACAAATGTGTCTATTTTCCTCATCCATAGTGGTGCGAGCCAAACTGGAACCCAACACTCATGTTCCAATAATATGTTGCTGGCCTCGAAGTCCCTATGCAAAACAAGGGCTCGAGTCCTTACGCAAATAGGCTAAACCTCGAGCAGCACCAAGTGCTATCTTCATCCTAGCGCCCCAATCTAGTTGGGCTGCTTCCTTGTCAACTCCTGAAAGCATGGGAAAATAGACACAGGCTTTACGCCTGATGAAGCAGAATGAAGTGCAAGACAAAAGTATGTTAACCCTAAAGAGGTTGCATGTTAATCTACACTATACCTACCTACCATGCAAATAATATTCCACGCTGCCATTCGAAATAAGTTTGTAAACTAGGCAGAGGACGCGTTGCTCCGTACATATATCAATCAGCTTGACAAGATTCCTATGATGTAGGCAGATAAAGCATCTCGACTTTGGCTAAAAACTTCCTGGCAGCCCTCTTGATCCTTTCAGAACTTTCACAGCTACTTTGGTCCCGTCTTCAAGAACGCCACTATATCCACACCCAAAGCCACCTTCGCTTGGTGTTCTTGACTCACTGAAATGAACGGTAGCTCACTCAGTGTCGCTCGCGCTGAACGTTTTAGCGGACCCTGCGTGAGTTAGGATGCTAGATCCAAATGACAAGGAGGCTGAGCTTGGGCCACTTCTGAGGATAGACCCTGCCATAACGGCCAGACATCGGTCAATATAGTGAGAATGGGAGAACTCCTCAGACCAGATCTTACGATAATTAGTCTGAATCATAGACTATGGTTGTTACATAATATTAACCAAGTTAATGTTCTTGCCAATTTTGATTCCAGAATCTGGGACATCTACTAGGACTCATTTTTCCGAAAAGGGCACTAAATTGAATGTCCTCTTTCTTCATTTATGGTTCTGTTAGGTGCTGGAGATTTTGTTTTATGGACCACCGTTGACCACCAATCCCCACATGCTCTGGTCCACGCAAAAATATCGCGACAGCACCTATTAACATTGTTAGTAAAACTTACGTCTTTATCTATTAGCTTAAATTTTTACAATAACTAATAGTGATCCCATGAGATTTTTCATGACATCAGAACATGAAGTCCCAAATTTCATCATGAATCCCTAAAGTCGATACGTTGGCCTTCTTTGTGCTTCTACTGCATGCGTTCACCTGAGAAATCACTTGATATGACATGGGCACAAACCCAAAAGACAGTCGCAATACAATATTCTTCATATAACTTATATTCGATCGAGTGCATTACAATTCATAGCCGAATCACAGGCCGAATGATTGCCCCAGCCCGAGAAAGAAGAGGTGCTTGGAATGAACCTTAAAGCCCATTTCGATGACCTCGACCATTCTATTATAACTTGAGCCCACCATGGGCTTATAATAATTAAAAAATTCAAGCTGTCTTTCAATCTTGATAGCCCCCACTCTCACAAGAAAAGTAGAACTTTGTCTGCCTTGGTGCTTTGACAAAACCCATCCACTGACCATTAAAGTCATACTTATGAGCACGAGAACGTAAACAAAAGAGTAATTTCAATTATTAACCCAACCAGATCCAATGGAGGTTGCTCTTCAAGTCTTCCCACACCCCACCCCAGTTTCATCTTTCATCATAAGTTGTGTGATATGTTGGATAATCGCCATACAAATGTTAATTTAGAGTGCATTTTTTTTTAGGAAAATTGTTTTTGAAAATCTGTTTTCCAAACTTTCACCCATTAGATTTATCGAAAATGATAAGTCAACTGAAAATACTTTCCGGTCAAGGAAAACATTCATATATAAGATTATGAAAGTGAATTCCTAGCCTAAGAAAGTGAAAATATTTTTCGAAATTGCTCATCTTGAATTTGTTAATATTTTTTTCTTTTTTTCTTTGTCTTTTCCTTTCTTTCTTTATCTTTTTCCTTCTTCCTCCCTCCATCAATCGTTGGCCATAGAGCCCGGCGAGGCCAAGCTCACCAACCTACACTTGGGACCATCAAGGTCTGGCCCAAACCCCTTGTGCCCATGCCTGATGCTTCGGCACCCAAACTTGGGTCTACAAATATCGTGCTCACTCCCCGACGCTCTAGCTCTAGTCGAGTTCACAAAAACTGTGCGCAGGTCCATGATTAATGAAATTATTCTTATAAAATATATTTTTTAAAATTGATTTTTCATTATTTTTATTTTTAAAAAATCGAATTTTTTTTATTTTTAATATTTTCTTCTCTTTTAATTTTTTCTTTCTTTTTCTTTTCTTTTCTTTTTTCTTCTTTCTTTTCCTTTTTTTCTTTTTCTCTTTTATTTCTTTTCCTTCCTCCTTCTTCCTTTGACGACCAACCAATACGTAGGTCGGCAAGCTCGAGGTCTGTGACATTCCGAATTTCGACCCATTTTTGGAATTTATAAAACGTGTATTTCGTCAGTGTGCTTATAGTTAAATCTCGCCTAAAACTGATCACTCTTGGGTTATTTTTAAAATTTGAGATTTCACTAAAATTACACTCGATCGAATTTGGCCGTTATTTAAAGTCCAAACTTTGGTGTCAAATTTCTCGGAGTTTTGTAACGAATTTAATTGGACGGTGCTGATATTATTGTGGCCAGTGTCAATATTATCCAGAATTGATAAAAAGTGAAATTTGGACTGGGTGCGAATTTGGACTAGTAGACCTCCCTCTTAGTGTATTATAGTTAGTGTTTTTCATATTTTCCTAATTTGCAAATTAGGGTTTTTGTGAATTATCGGATCAACTTTGAGTTTGAATGTGGGCCATTGGATCGCACTCGATGGAGTTAACTCTCTCTCTCTCTCTCTCTCCCCTTGCCATGCAAACCCCTCCCTCTCTCTCTCTCTTCCTTTTTACTTCTTCTTCTTCTTTCTTCTTTCTTCTTTCTTTTTCTTTTCTTCTTCTTCTTCCTCCTCCCCCCCCCCTCCATGGCTCCTGCTCCCCTCTGCCCGACCGCCACTCGCTCGACCAGCCCCCACCACCACCACTGCCATCACTGCTGCCCAACCACTGCACACTATCGCCATCGCTAGCCAGCCCGGCTGCATGCCTGCTCTTTCGCCGCCATCGCTCGCGAGTCCCGTTGCCCAACTCCCCTGGTCGCTTTGCTCGCGACCACCGCACGCCACCGTCCAACCACTTTCGCTAAATTTGGCCCGGCTTACCGCCCTTGAGTCTAAACTCAACGGCCGCTCGCCCGTCAGCGTCGCCCGTTACCAACTAGGGACCAATCCCCAGCGTCGCTGACCGTCGCCTCAACGCCACAGTCACCGCCACCCTTGCTATGTGCAGTAGGAGCTCTTAGCCCGGCTGCTTCGCCACTAGCGCCCGCCGTGATACGCCAACCTAACGAGTCTTCCAGTTGTCTAGCTTCGTTATGCGCAACCCGATAGCCCGACGCTCCCGATTGTGGTTGAGGGCTAGGCCGAGCCGTGGCCGAGCCGCTTGCCCATTGTGCCATCGCTCGCGCTGAGCCCACCGCTTACCCATTGTGCCGTCACTCGCGCTGAGCCCGCCAGTGCCCCGACTGGTCATTTTGGCCCCTTGTCGGTTTTCCTTGGGCCAAAATTTAGGTAAGTGACTTCCTAATCCTTACTTAATACTTTGGGTATTATTAGACTTGTTTCGAGATGATTAGTATTGGTTTAGTGACTAAGTTAGACGGGGATTAATTAATTGAATGCGATTGGTTTATGGATATTGTGGTGGTGATTTTGTGGTTAAATTAGTAATCGATCAAAATGGGTTTGATGACTAAGTTGTTGTAGCGTTTGTGGGTGAAATCGATGTATGAATGTGGTCGACTTGAAGGTTGGATTAGTGGCCTAATGTGGTGAGCATGACTTGAATTTGAATAGTATGACGTTTTTAGATTGGTATTGGCGAATTGTGTCGTAGCGCATGTGCATGAGAAATGTCCTGAGGCATGGTTACGCAGGTGTGGCTAGAAAGGAAAGAAATGACCTAAGGCGTGGTTACGGAGGTCAAGAGAAATGTCTTGAGGTATGGTTACACGAGACTAAGCCCAGATTAATAGCAGGGCTGCCAAACTGAGACGTGGTTACGTGGGTGTGGCTAAAAAGGCAAGAAATGACCTGAGGCGTGGTTACATGGGTCAAGAGATATGTCCTGAGGCATGGTTACACGGGACTAAGCCCGAATTGATCAGAGAGCTGGACCTAAGGCATGTTGACGCGAATTGTGGTTAGTCGGTTGGACACGCATTCGAAATGTATTTGGTTGAATTGAGTGAATGTGCATAGTTGTGGCGCTGGAGTGTTTATGTTATGTTATTAAGCTATTATTGCATTATTGTGATTTGACTAAGGCACGAAGTTGGCGTATGATTTGAGGCGAGGTAAGTATGCATCAAAATTCCATTATGTCTATTGCTAGATTGCATGTTAGGACTCGTCTGGATATGCATTGGCCTAAGTGGGGTTTAGGTTGTCTGTTTATTGAGATTTATTCTCATTGCTGTAGTGCAAACCATTTTAGATCCACGACCCCGACTTTGATCATGCCGCCACCTCAGCATTTTGGGGTCCCTATGCATACGGTGCATGAGGAGACCGAGTATCTAGTAGGTCTACATCAGACTTATATTAGGCACCTCACTACAGTATGGGTAGATGAGGGCTTAGAGGACTTCCAGCGTCATACTTACTTGGCCTGGTTTTATCATGACGGGTTGGAGTTAGTTGGCCCAATCCAGAGTTTTGAGAGACCGCAACACGACAACGAGGATGCCGTGGATTGAGAGCCCGGGGACGTGTATGCTCCTGATGGTAAGATTCTAGACTTCGAAGATCCCCAGGAGAACGCTGGTCCCAAACTCGAGCCCACACCAGAACCTATAGCGCCTGCGGATCTCGAGCTCGAAGAGGAATTCAAGAAATCAGAACCTGAAGAGGAGCCTGAGCCTATGCCAGAGCCCGTGGAGTCCGAACCTGAGGAGGAGCCGGGTAACAAGGAAGAGCCGATCAAGATTAACTCTACCACAGAGTCGAAGTCTTTAGGGTTTGATTCAAATTGGGTACCGTTAGAGTGTTTGGGTGCTGGGTTCAAAAGCTTTTTGGTAGAGCCCTTTTTGTGCAGCTAGTCACTCTACCCTACTACCTGTCCCTTGTTAATGATAATGGTGAATGTTAACCCTAAGAGCCTAATGTCTGATTGTCTAGCCGAATGTTGTAAGTGACTGTCTTCCATTGTTATGAAATTATTGTTTTGTGCTATTACTATCCCTTCGTCATTGTCTATTGTCTGGATTGTTATATTTTGTTTCCGCTTGCATATACATATGGGTGTTTCATTTGGGTCGGTGACGCATTCTAAGACGTCGCATTCGATACGACTGTCGTAAGGGTATCGCGAGCCCGTTAGGGTTCGGGGTGTGACATCCCCATTGATTTGGTATCAGAGCAAGGTCAGCTCAATCCAAGTTGGTCGAAGCCTAAAGTGATAAGGAGTGATAACTTTAGGGTAGCCAGTTAGGGAGACTCGTGTGCTATGCATACCCCAGACTATGTGATTGTGGTTACTGAGTGATCTTATGCAATGATATGTGAAGTACAGGTTCGTCGGGACTTGAGGTAAGTGCACGAACCATGTTGACTGCGATTGAGTGCTAAATGTGATTGGCTACCTGCTTGGTGATATGTTCCTGTAATTCACTACTTAAGACTTTAAACTGGTATAGTTGACCTAGGTCTTTAATTGTTAAGTGAAATTATAGGAGGTAGGCGAGTGTGAGATTTTGTGAGATTGAGCAATCAAGGTCGAGGTCAAGGTCAAGGTCATGTGGCCCCGCAAGCTAGAGTTGCAGAGGATCCACAGGTGGATGGAATTATAAGGGCACTACAAAAAGTCGGGATTTTAATGGGTAGACAAACTGAAGAGTGGAATGCTACTATCGTTGCTGCTGCTGAGGCTGCTGTTGTTGTTGCTAATGGGACCGATGGAAATAATAGGAACAACGGGAATGGTGGGCATCCCGCTCAAGGCCAAGTAAATGCAAATATGCCAATGTCTAACCTGGTTGAACAATTTTTGAAACTGAAGCCTCCGAGGTTCGATGGTAGGGGTGATACAGAGGCTGCACCTCGATGGGTGGAAAAGTTAGAAAAAGCTTTCAAAGTACTGGGATGCACTGACAAGGAAAAGGTAACCCTGATAGTATACTAGCTTCAAGGAAAATGCGAGCGATTGGTAGAGAGCCACAAGAGACCAAGTGTTCCCTGTTGGTACTGCTCTGACTTGGACCATTTTTACTTAGGTTTTAATGGCAAAAATTTCTTAGAAAGTACCCGAGAGCAGAAGTTGGCAGAATTCATGAGACTTCGCTAGGGTCAGATGTCGATAGACCAATATGAGGCTGAGTTTGCGAGGCTGTCCAAGTTTGCCCCAAGAATGGTAGATGACCATGTGGACAAAGCCAGGAGGTTCCGAGATGGACTGAAACTAGACCTCCACAATCAGATGATCTCACTGAACCTGAAAGACTATCATGAGATTTATAATCGGGCTCAAGCAATCGAGCATGACTTGATAGATCAGGCTGCCGCCTCTAGATCGTGGCAGGCCTCGGCTTGGGATAACCATTGTTTTGGGAAGAAACCTATGACAAGAAATAATCATTTTGTTCCCCTCATCCAGAGAAATATTGGGAAGCCGAATCGCTTTCAGAACGCTCCGTGTAGGTTATGTGGAGAGAAACATGGGAAAAGACCTCGCCCAAATAGGTGCGGAGCGTGTTTTAAATGTGGCGGAAGGGGCATTAGATAAGGGACTACCCCAACAACAGGTAGGCTAGGTCGTCCGCACTACTGCCACCGCCACCCTGGAATGGAAATCAATTTAGATCTATCCCGCCTGCCAATCAGAATAGGTCACCGGCCCAAGGACGAGTGTATGCAATGGCGAGGAGGGAAGCTGAGGAAGTGCCTAGCGTGGTCACAGGTACGGTCTCTCTCTGTGATCATGCTGCATGGTCTCTCTCTGTGATCATGCTGCATGGTCACTCTCTGTGATCATGCTGCATATGCTTGATTTGATCCGAAGGCATCGCATTCGTTTATATCTGAGCAATTCGTTAAATTGTCTGGAATTGAGCCAAAACCGCTTGAAGTTATGCTGTGTGTGACTACTCCGTTGAATAAGAAAGTGTTGACTGTGTTTGGATATCCTGATTGTAAGATAGTGATTGGTGATATGGAATAAATGATAGATTTGATGGTTTTAGCTATGTATGACTTTAATGTGATTGTTAGTATGGATTGGTTAGTTAAACAGAAAGCTGTAATGAACTGTAGTAACAGGGTGATCCAATTTAATCTGGTTGGACATCCTAGATTCGAGTTTATGGGAAACTGAGGAGGAATCTCGATCTCTTGGATCTCGTCACTTGAGATGACTAAGCTGTTAGATGAAGGGTGCCAAGAATTTCTGGCGATCATAGTTGATTCAACGGCTGGAAAGCCGAGGCTAGAAGACATAGCCATAATGCGCAATTTCCCCTATGTCTTTCTTCAAGAATTACTGTGATTGGCACCTAATAAAGAAATAGAGTTTGTGGTTGAGTTGGCCCCTGATACAAAACCAATCTCGAAAGCACCCTATAGGATATCGTTGTCAGAGTTGAAGGAATTGAAAATTCAGATGTAAGAGTTACTGGATAAGGGCTTTATTAACCCGAGTGCTTCTCCATAGGGAACGCTAGTGCTATTCGTGAGAAAAAAGGATGGGTCTTTGAGGTTGTGCATTAACTACAAACATTTAAATCAAGTGACCATTAAGAATAAGTACCCACTACCAAGGATAAACGACCTATTTGACTAGTTGCAAGGAGCATCAATATTTTTTAAGATCGACTTGAGGACGGGTTACCACCAACTGAGAATTAAGAAGGAGGATATACCAAAAACGGCATTTAGGACGAGATATGGGCATTACGAGTTTATAGTAATGCCGTTCAAATTGACTAACACCCCTGCTGTCTTTATGGATTTAATGAATAGGATATTCAAAAAATTTCTAGATCAGTTTGTAATCGTGTTCATAGACGATATCTTAGTTTATTTGAAGAGTTTTGCCGAACATGAGTTACATTTAGAAAAAGTTCTACGAACTTTAGGGGAACATGCACTCTACGTTAAGTTCCGTAAGAGCGAATTCTGATTTCATCGAGTGGCGTTCTTAGGACATGTGGTATTTGGGAAAGGAATTGCAGTGGATTTGATGAAGATCGAAGCCGTCATAAATCGGCCAAGGCCGACAACAGTAACCGAGGTTCGGAGCTTCTTGGGCCTAGCAGGTTATTACAAACGCTTCGTGGAAAGGTTTTCAGCATTAGCGACACCGTTGACGCGGTTACTATAGAGGGAGACAAGGTTTGAATGAACGGATAAATGTGAAAGGAGTTTTCAAAAGTTAAAGCAAAGATTGATGACCACGCCAATGTTGATAATCCCGTCAGGTCCGAGAAGATATGAGATCTAGAGTGATGCGTCACTAAGGAGATTAAGATGTGTGATAATGCAACACAAAAGAGTAGTGGCATACGCATCGTGACAATTGAGACCGCATAAGCTAAATTATCCGACTCACAACTTAGAATTGACTGCGATTATCTTTGCTCTTAAGATTTAGAGACACTACTTGTGTGGGGAAAAATTTTAGATTTATACAGACCATCAAAGTTTAAGGTACTTATTCTCCCAAAAAAAATTGAACATGAGACAGTGTCGTTGGATAAAACTCCTTAAGGATTATAAGTGCGATATTCTGTATCACTCCGGAAAAGCTAATAAAGTAGCGGATGCATTAAGTCGGAAATCGAGCATCGCATATATAATGGTCAAGGAATGGACTCTGTTGGAAGAAGTTCGGGATTTGGAGTTTAAATTTGAAGTGAGTCATGTCTCAAATTTGCTTGCTGTATTGAGGATTGAACCAGAAATCCAGACTAAGATTAAGGCTTTACTATTGACGGACCCGGAAATTCAGAAGATTATGAAAATGGATGTCACAAAAAGGAAATTTGACTTTCAGGTATCCGAGGATGAGATTCTGAAGTTTCGTGGACGGTTGTGTGTGCCATATGATGCAGAACTTAAGAAGGAGATTTTGTTAGAAGCTCACCGTAGTAATTACAGTATTCACCCGAGTAGCACGAAGATGTCTCAGAACTTGTAACAACATTATTGGTGAAATAGCATGAAAGTGCATGTAGCCAAGCATGTGGCTAAGTGTTTAACATGCCAATAAGTGAAGGTGTAACATTACAAACCGGGTGGAATGTTGCAGCCATTAAAAATCTCTAAGTGGAAGTGGGAACACGTCGTAATGGACTTTGTAATGGGATTACTGAGGAGCCAGAGGGGTCATGATTCAATTTGGGTGGTAGTCGACCGATTGACAAAGTCAGCACATTTTCTGCCGGTGCAAAAGGATTTTGCCTTGGAAAAGTGTAATGAGATATATGTGCGATAAATAACCCGTCTTCACAAAGTGCCAATGACGATTACTTCATACCGTGATCCTAAGTTTACTACTATTTTTTAGAAAAGTCTTCATACGGCATTAGGAACGAAGTTACACTTAGCATGGCCTATCATCCCCAAACGGATGGCCAGTCTGAAAGGACAATTCAGACTTTGGAAGGTATGTTGCAGGCATGTGTATTGGATTTTAAAGGTAGTTGGGAAGAACAATTGCATCTGATTGAGTTTGCCTATAACAATAGCTATCAGCAAAGTATCATAATAACACCATTTGAAGTAATGTATGGCAGAGCTTGCAGGATGTCAGTTTGTTGAGATGATTAACAGTCAATCAAAATAGTCAAGGTGATTCGAGACAGGCTTAAGATCGCTCGGAGCAGCTAAAAGAATTATGCATACAGAAGATGTAGTCCTTTAGAATTTCAAGTGGGGGACCACGTTTTCCTCAAAGTATCGCCGATGAGAAGATTATCACGGTTTGGCAAGAAAGGGAAGTTGAGCCCGAGGTACGTGAGTCTATTCGAGATCTTAAAGAGAATTGATACTTTGGCCTATCGCCTCGCACTACTGCCGAATTTGTCCCAAGTTCACAATGTGTTTCACGTGTCTATGTTAAGGAAATACGAATCGGGTTCGATCTACGTGCTAAATTATAAAGAAATAGACGTGAACGATAAAGTGTCGTATATGGAAAGGCCAGTAAAGATCGAAGACAGAATAGAACGAGTGTTTCAGAACAAGACAATTCTGATGGTCTAAGTAATTTGGGAGCATCATGAAACCGAAGGTGCAACATGGGAAAGTAAAGAGTTGATGCGACATCAATATCTACATTTTTTCAAATAATTGGGTTGAGTTGTAAATTTCGAAGACGAAATTTTTGTAAGAGGGAAAGAGTTGTGACATTTCGAATTTCGACTTATTTTTTGGATTTATAAAGCATATATTTCGTTAGTATGCTTATAGTAAAATCTCACTTGGAACGGATCACTTTTGGGTTTTTTTAAAATTTGAGATTTCGCTAAAATCGCACTCGATCGAATTTGACCGTTATTTAGAGCCCAAACTTTGGTATCAAATTTCTCTGAGTTTTGTAACAAATTTAATTGAACGATGTTGATATTATTGTGGCCAGTGTCAATATTGCCTAGAATTGTTGAAAAGTAAAATTTGGACTAAGTATGAATTTGGACTAATAGACCTCCTTCTTAATATATTACAGTTAGTGTTTTTGGCTTTTTCCTAATTTGTAAATTAGGATTTTTCGTGAATCGTCAAATCAACTTCGAGTCTGAACATAGATCGTTGGATCGCACTCGATGGAATTGACTCTCTCTCTCTCTCTCTCTCTCTCTCTCTCTCTCTCTCTCTCGATCACATGCCCACCCCCCTTGCATGCACGTCCCTTCCCCCTGCCATGCAAATCCCTCTCTCTCTCTCTCTCTCTCTCTCTCTCTCTTCCTTTTTCCTTTTTCTTCTTCTTTCTTCTTTCTTTTTCTTTTCTTCTTCTTCTTCCTCCTTTCCCCATCTTCTGCTCCCCCTGCCACTCTTGCCCCTTCTCCGGCCACCCTTTATATATGCCAGCTCGACCACCGCTTTGCCCGCCACCACCACCGTCGTTGCCGCTTTCCCCCATCTTTGGCCTTTTGCCAATTTTCCTTGAGCGAAAACCAATTATTAAACTTGTTTAGGGGTGATTAGTGTTGGTTTAGTGACTAAGTTGGGCAGGAATTAGTTAATTGAATGTGATTGGTTTATGGATATTGTGGTGGTGATTTTGTACTAAATAGCCTGAGTTGTTGTGGCCCGTGCCTACTTTGAATAGTATGACATGTTTTTATGTTATAGTGTATGTGTCTTCGAGATATATCTTGCCGTTTCGCAGAGATATCACCTGATTTGACGAGATTTGTGGTTAGGTAAGTGTGCAAAAGAAATTCCATTATGTCTTTGCATGTTGGGGTGATTGGGTAATTAGAGATATGTCCTGCTTATTAAGGTTCTGGCTAAATTTCAGATCCACCCTGGACCCATGGGTCAAGGAGAGCTGACCCCTATGCATAGAGGAGCCCGGAACGAGGAGACTGGTTAAGGTCTACATGTGGTTGATATTAGGTTGGACCGCATTTGAAATGTGTTTGGTTGAATTGAGTGAATGCAAAGCTTGGTTTGGCAGTGTTTATCGATGTTATTAAGCTATTATTGCATTTTTGTGATTTGACTAAGGTTCGAGGATGCCATGATTTGAGGCGAGGTAAGTGTGCATAAGAATTCCATTATGTCGATTGCTAGATTGCATGTTAGGACTCATTAAGATTTTGGGGTTTAGGTTGTTACCAGATTAAGATTTATTCTCATTCTTTGTAGTGCAAACTATTTTAGATCCACGAACCGACCTTGATCATGCCGCCAAGGTTCCCTTTGGGGTCCCTATGCATAAGGTGCATTTTATCTAGTAGGTCTACATCATACTAATATTAGGTACCTCACCCAATTTGGGTAGATGAGGCCTTATAAGACTCTCAACGAGAGGGAGGCAAGGCCAACGGAGTTACTATGGTTTTATCTAGTGACCCTAGGTTGGAGTTAATTGGCCCAATTTTATGTTTGGAGGAAGAACAACAAAAAGGATGCCATGGATTAGAAAAATGGGGAAATATATGCCCTCATTTTAGATTTTATTACTATCTCTCAAGTAAGAATGTTGGTCCCGAACTTAAGCCCGCGCTTTGAATACTTTGTGGTGTTTTGCGGGTCTCGAGCTCAAAGGAATTTGAGAATCCAAACAAGAAGGCCCAAGCTCACCCGGCCTATAGCCTTGGAGTCTGAGAACTCAAGGAGGAGCCAACATTTTGATTAAGAGATGATCAAGATTAACTCTAACAGGCAAGGTCATCGAATGACTCTTTTTTGGTCTAATTCAGATTGGGCACCGTGGGAGGAGTGTTTGGGTGTCAGGTTTGAAAATTTTTGGAAATAAGCCCTTTGTGCAAAAATCATTTGAAAACCTACCAATTTTCGTACGAAGATTTTATGATAATGGTAAATGTTTTTTCCTGGAGCCTTTCATTTTTAAATGTTCCGGTGATCATTGTCTAGCCTGAATCTTGTAAGACCAACATTTTCATTGTTATGAAATTATTGTTTTGTGTCATTACTATCTCTACTAGTCTATTGTCTAGGTTGTTATATTTAAACACCCGCTTTTGTATACATGTGGGTGTTTTTTTTGGGGTATGCATCCTTGGGTGTCAAGAGCCCTTTAGGGATGACAAGGTCAATGTGGCAAAGTGAGCTCACCGGGGCCTTGCGAAATTTATATTGAGGACGAGGCTGAGATGGACGGAAGGAGGCAAGGTCGCCGGAGATGACCTCTTGTGGTGGTGGAAGGAGGAAGGAGTTGTGGGTGAGGGAATTTTGGGAGTTTTAGAAGAAAAAAGAAAGAAAGAAAAAGAAAAAAATTTCAGATTTGAAAATACTTTACCAAAAAAAAATAATTTGAAAATATAAAATTTTTCGATAATTTTCACAATAAGATTTTCTCACCAAACAACTAAAAATACTTTCTAAGTCTTTTTAGGGTTTTAATTAACACCGGAAAATAAACTCATTTTCTTGAAAAATGCGACGATACATTTTCCGTGATACAAGGGCACTCTTAAACATAATTGATAATCCTCACTATCCGACCAAGAAAGACCAACATTTTGATTTACTAGATATGTGTACAAGATTGAACCATCGATTAACAGCATATATCGAATATCTCATTATTTGTATTAAACTAGTACGAATTTTTTTTTCTTTCACAACAACATGATTCATGAAACAAAAAACTAGCACTACAAAAACACGGATTTTGCGACGGTTTGAAAAAATTTCCCGTCAAATTTGCGACGGAATTCCGCTTTCGTCGCCAAATTTTCTGACGGAACTATTTTCCGTCGCAAATTCCATCGCAAATTCCGCGACGGGAAATTTTCGTCGAAATTCGGAGCAAATTTTACGGCCTAAAATACTCTGTCGCAAATTTACGTATGGAATTTATGGATGGAAGAAATTTCATTAAAAATTTAATAAAAAATATAGATTCTTATGTGAAAATCCGTTTCCTGGTTTGTACCTATTGAAGGTCTCGCCAAATTCAAGTGGAAAACTGCAATCTCATCAAATTGATCATCACTTTGTCCTCAACAATATCTCTCTCAAATATTTAGGTCTTTACTTTTCTTTTTTCTATTTTGTCTTTTTTTTTCATTCTCGGTCTTTATCGCTTTTCTCCCAAACTTTTTATATTTTATTAAATCAAAAAATTTATAATTTCTCGTAAACCTTTTATACCGGTAATTAAAAATTGCAATTTTATATTTGTCGTTGCATTGTAATTTTTATATTAATATATGTTTATGTTTAATTTTTTTTTTAAATCATACAATGCAAAGAGAAAGGGCTTGATGTATAATAAGAACTTACCTGGATGCCAAGAATTACCCCATGAGTTTTTGATCGGGTTGAACTATTTTTAGACTTTGCGACGAAGTAAAATATGAGTTTATCCGTGGAAAAATTAAACGTCCGTGCAAAAGTGCGTAATGGTAAATTTGCGACGGAACCGAACACTTTAGTAAATTTGCGGCGGATAGTATTCCGTCGCTAATTTAATTGGAACCCATTTTATCCGTCATTTTTGCGACGAAGGAACCGAAGTTCGTGACCAATTTTCAGTTAGGGAAGAATGTATTTTATGAGCAAAATTGGCATACGGAGGATGGTGATTAATTGCGGCTAATAGGGTTATAATTTTGTCCCAGAATTTCATGGCGCTGGTCCGTTTAAATTTGCACGGAATCCGCTTCGTCTAGTCAAATTTTCACGGATTGGAAGATATAGGAGTAACGGGTTTTGAGGAAAATTGGATAATGAAACTTTTCAATCTAACCTATCCTATTTTCTGTCACCAAATTTTGCGAATTCCGTTTCCATCGTTCATTAAAAATTAATAAAAAAAAATATAGGCAGAGCATAATGTGATTAATCTTTTCTTTGTACCTAATTGTTGAAGTCTCGCGGAATCATTGGACTTTGCAATTCTCAACATGCCAATTGATTTTTTGTCCTACCAAATTTCAGTGGAAATATTTAGGTCTTCTTTACATTGTAATTTTTTTCTTTTTGCAATTTCATATTAATTGTTAGGGTTTATAATTTCTAAAATTTTATAGAGATGATTAAAAAACAATAGCGTAATTTTGCAAATTTTTACCAAACCTTTATATTTTAATTTTAAAAAGAGAGAAAGGGCTTGATGTAATCGAAACTTAGACCATGGATTACAAATGTTTTATCTGCCTTGAAACTATTTTTAGACTTTGCTAAAAATATTTTATGGATGGAAATAAGTTAAGGTGTCCAAAAAGTGAATGGTAAATTTCTTGTTGTGATCATGTTAAAACACCTTAGTAGATTTGGGTTTATGTAACTATTATAATGTGACATCCTCGAACTTTTATATCGGAGGATATGGGAAGGATGACCAATTTTCAGTTTGATATGAACATTGAATCCATGGTTTGCAGCTCCTGGGAATATTTAACAAAAGATTTTAAAAATAGGTTTATGTGCTGGTGATTTTGCCAATTAAAAACCTATGCTCAAATTGAAGATACACCTTATAGATTTGGGTTTTGAGGAAAATGTTTATAATTGGACTTCCAATCTTAAATGGAAGACCCTTTTATGTTTTTATGACATTGATTAATACTTTGGATTGATTATTTAAAACCTATGATTTTAGGGCTTCCAAGTTTGTATGGGTAGTGGGTGATGAAAATGCAGGAATCCTGCAAATTCTGTAGCCAACCTAGGTACAAGATTTAAGTTGTTGGTTTGGAAATCATGACTTGGCATGCAAATATGGAATTAAAGTGTCTTCCTTGTAAGGATTATAGAACATGGAGAGGTTCAATTAAAATGCCATGGATTTGCTTAACAAGTTTGGATTTTGACTGATTTTTTTATACGCCATTATCTTCCCACCTGGTCCTTTTATGTTTTTGACATTGATGATGAAGGAAAACCCGAAAGAAAGATATTAGTTCAACCATTGAATTGGAGGTTGATTTTTGGGATTTGCTGGCTTCCAACCTTTATTGAGAAAGTCATTTAGATTAAAACATGGAAAGATTTGAATTTTGAGTTAGCTGTCACTTTCCAGATGGAATTAATAAAGAGTTCACCAAGAATAATTTTTGGGTTGGTTTAGTATTGGTGGATTATTTTGACGTGAAAGAATGTTTTCGACAATTAGTTGATGGATGTGAAAGATGGGTTATGATGAATAATGCAAGCAGCGGGACCAAAACCGAAAAGCAATTTATACATTGGAGCATTGTGGTGGCGTTTTTGTGGATGAAATTTAGAGAGATATTCCAATTATTCTTTGCAACTTAGAAAGGATATTTCGAGATCGAAAGTTACAGTAGTCCCGATTGGTTCATATTTTTTAAACACAGTTTCAATTAGTTTATTATATAATATGTGTAGATTCTTATATCATTTGAAAAAAAAAAAGAAAATAAGGACGTATCTCAGTGGTTGCGCGTGTCCCATACTTATATTTTACGACTGGATGTAGCCATTTGAAGAAGTGTAAATATAAATATATGTTTTAAACACATTTTCTTAATATGATTTTTAATATTAGACTTCAGCCATTTTGGCCTTTTGCCAATTTTCCTTGAGCCAAAACCTAAGTAAGTGACTTCTTAATCCCTACTTAATACTTTGGATATTATTAAACTTGTTTAGGGGTGATTAGTGTTGGTTTAGTGACTAAGTTGGGCAAAAATTAGTTAATTGAATGTGATTGGTTTATGGATATTGTGGTGGTGATTTTGTGCTAAATTAGTAATCGATCGAGATGGGTTCAATAACTGAGTTGTTGTGGCGTTTGTGAATGAAATCGATGTCTGAATGTGACCGACTTGAAGGTCAGATTGGTGGGCTAATGTGGTGAGCATGACTTGAATTTGAATAGTATGACATGTTAGATTGGTATTGGCGAATTATGTTATAGTGTATGTGCATGAGGAATGTCTTGAGGCGTGGTTACGTGGGACTAAGCCCGGATTGATTAGAGAGCTGTCAACCTGAGGCGTGGTTACGCGGGTGTGGCTAGAAAGGCAAGAAATGACCTAAGGCGTAGTTACGGGGGTCAAAAAAAATGTCCTGAGACGTGGTTACGCGGGACTAAGCTCGAATTGATAATAGGGCTGCCAAACTGAGGTGTGGTTACGTGGGTGTGGCTAAAAAGGCAAGAAATGACCTGAGGCGTGATTACATAGGTCAAGAGATATGTCCTGAGGCATGGTTACACGGGACTGAGCCCGGATTGATTGGAGAGCTGGACCTAAGGCATGTTAACGCTGATTGTGGTTAGTCGGTTGGACACGCATTTGAAATGTGTTTGGTTGAATTGAGTGAATGTGCGTAGTTGTGGCGCTCGAGTGTATATGTTATGTTATTAAGCTATTATTGCATTATTGTGATTTGACTAAGGTTCGAAGTTGGCGTATGATTTGAGGCGAGGTAAGTGTGCATAAGAATTCCATTATGTCGATTGCTAGATTGCATGTTAGGACTCATCTGGATACGTATTGGCCTAGGTGGGGTTTAGGTTGTCTGTTTATTAAGATTTATTCTCATTGCTGTAGTGCAAACCATTTTAGATCCACGACCCCGACCTTGATCATGCCGCCACCTCAGCGTTTTGGGGTCCCTATGCATACGGTGCATGAGGAGACCGAGTATCTAGTAGGTCTACATCAGACTTATATTAGGTACCTCACTACAATTTGGGTAGATGAGGCCTTATAAGACTTGCAGCGTCACACTTACTTGGCTTGGTTTTATCGTGACGGGTTGGAGTTAATTGGCCCAATTCGGGGTTTGGAGGGACAGCGGTACAACAACGAGGATGCCATGGATTAGGAGCCTGGGGACGTATATGCTCCTCATGGTGAGATTCTAGACTCCAAAGATCCCCCGAAGAATGTTGGTCCCGAACTTAAGCCCGCAAAAATGATAACCATAACATGATAACATGCTTAACATAAATGTGAGTACTTGTTTTTGTGCAATCTCGAGCTTTAAGAGGAATTTGAGGAATCCAAATATTTAATTTTTGAAACCTCAAAAGGAGCCTAAAATTTGCCTAATAGTTTTATAGCCCATGGAGTCTTTTTTTCACAAGAAAAAATTTATATTAAAATTAATAATATAAAAATTTTAAAATTTTAAAATTTCAAAACTCAAGGAGGAGCTACTAACTTTTAGTGAAATTTTTTTTTACCTCCAGGAAGAGCCTTATTTATAAGATTAAATATTTGCTCTTTCGTGAAATATAAATTTTTGTACGTGGTAAAAAAAATTAATGAAAATGCATCATATAGTGAGTTTGATACTTGTGGTCTAATTGATGTTTCATTGGAATGCTATTCATAGTATATTTATTTGTGTTTGGGCTCATTTGAAGGAAACATTTTCTCAGTCTTTTCATCAAAATGGTAAGTTTAGGTACATCATTATGTGTTCGTGTCGTGTCAATAGTTCTTTACATATTCGTATAACCTTCCTATTTGTCTTTTTTTATGTAAAGCCTCTTTTTGTGCAGCTTCCTCTTCTCATGTCCCGCATTGAACCCTCAGCCTACCACAATATGAGCACGCCCAACATTTTTATGATAATGGTGAATGTTAATCCTAGGAGCCTAATGTCTGATTGTCTAGCTGAATGTTATATGTGACTGTCTTTCATTGTTATGAAATTATTGTTTTGTGTCATTACTATCTCTTCGTTATTGTCTATTGTCTAGGTTGTTATATTTCGCTACGTTTGGTGCATGATTATGGATATGTGATCATCATAGTAATTTTCAATTTTGTATACATGTGGGTGTTTTGTTTGGGTCGGCGATGCATCCCGGGACGCCGCAATTGGGTGGCAATTCGATCACGATCGTCATAGAGGTGTCGCGTGATGAGCCCTTTAGGGTTCGGGATGTGACAAGGTCAATGTGGCAAAGTGAGCTCGCCCGGGGCCTTGCCAGATCTCGGCAAGCTTGAGCTCGCCTAAGGTTGAGGATGAGGTTGTCGAGATGGACGGAGTTAACGCAGAGGGAGGCAAGGTCATCGGAGATGACTACGGTGGTGGTGGTGGAGAGGAGGAAGGAGTTGTGGGTGAGGTGGAGAGGCGGATGGGAGGAAGAAGAAGAAAAAAAGAAAGAAAGAAAAAAGAAAAAAATAATTTGAAAATATAAAATTTTTCGATAATTTTCACAATAAGATTTTCCTCACCAAACAACTAAAAATACTTTCTAAGTCTTTTTTAGGTTTTAGCCAAACACCGGAAAATAAACTCATTTTCTTGAAAAATGACTTCTGATACATTTTCCGTGATACAAGGGCACTCTTAAACATAATTGATAATCCTCACTAGCGACCAAGAAAGACCAACATTTTGATTTACTAGATATGTGTACAAGATTGAACAGATCGATTAACAGCATATATCGAATATCTCATTATTTGTATTAAACTAGTACGATTTTTTTTTTTCTTTCTCGCGCAACATGATTCATGTTACAAAACTAGTTATATCTAAGTGAACTGAACAACTAATGACAAACTCAAGACATGGCCAAACAAAAAAAATGGCAAACAACTTTAATAATTTAATTTATAAGTTCCATCCGTATAATCCACACAATAACATTTATTCAAGCAAAATATATTTCAATTTCAATAAAGATAAGGGTTTTCAAGTTAATGCTTATTCTAGATTACTTTCGGGTAGACTTGTCAAATTAGAGAGTCGGATCGGTTTTGAGTCGGGTCAAAAATAATATGAACCAAATTGACTCATTTAATCCATTTTGATCTATTTTCTTGCAATATAAATCTAGTGACCCATACCCAACCTGTACCCGACCTAATCAGTATTGTTAAAATACTCACATATTTAACCCAAACTATACCCAAACTAAGGTGAGAGTACGGAGTGAACGAGCGCAAAATCGAGTAATGGCAAGAGAGAGTGGAGAGAATGTGAAAAGAGAGTCATAGAGGTGCATTGGGTCTAAGTAAATTGTAAACTCATTTAACACACATATTATTTTGGGTTTTACCATTCTAAACCCATTATGACTCATTTATTAAATATAATTAACTCGTATAACAACTTAGCCTATCAAATATGGGTTAAGAAATAGATCTATAATCCATTTTGACAGGTCTACTTTTCTGTTTTCTTCAATCCTTCCTTTTGGAATCCAATTCCTCCTTCTTTTCCTATGTCAAGCGATTAAACCTTACAAATCCCCAAGGGTTAGATCTTTGGGGGGACATAGGCAGTTGGATAACAAAAGAACAAATCTCAAGCGTTCATTTGAAACCTCTAAAGTATTAATGAGGCGAGACCGATACCGATGGATTATAAAAACACAAATCTCAATCGTACATTGAGAACCTTTGAAATGTTTATGAGACACAACAATTTGTTTTGGAGGTACGACAAAATGCATTTGAGTACCATATTTTAAGACGGCAAATCATGCCTGTTGAGAGACAATAGAAACCCTCTTAAACTTTAATTTAGATTTGAGGCATCATCTAAATCTACCTCCACTGTCCAATCAGACATAGACTATTCACATCACTGTTCTATATTGTCTATCTTAACCCAATAATGTCAATCCCTCTTCCGGTCAACCTCTCAGTTCATGTTTATACCAACAAGTGATGCTGTTTCTCTATGTATTCCAGCTCTCTGTCCGATTACACCAGGTTTCACCTCTCGCTGTTTGAAACAATAGCTCGTTGACTTTGCATTTTGAAGGAAGATAGACACCAGTGCCTAAAATATAAATAATTGGCAATAAGTTAATCAGAAAAACAAAATATTGAAGATTCAGACAATCTGAAAAATATGCATGACGATGGATGGTATGAAAGGACAAGGACCCCGAGGGAAAGCAACCGGGGGGGATTTGACCCTTCACGACGACGCAGGATCAGGACCATTGAATGCGTTGACCAGAAACGCAAACGATTTTTTTTTGTGCCCATGAAGAGGCAGTGGTTCTTGTTCCCTCTTGGCCACCATCAGAAAATTATAAAACAAAACAAGGGTGGGTCTCGCAAGTTAAAGTCAACTCATCACGTGGCTCCTTCTCCTTTACTTCAACGTGTATACGAAAACATGAAACGAAAGTTCGAACGCACAAGATCTGAGGTGGTCAATGAGTAGGGCATGAAAATCCATGTTCAAGCCCCACAATGATAAAAAAAAAAAATTATGTTTCTATATGAAAATGATAGGGCTTGAGCAGGCCGGGGTTTAAGAAGGGAATTGCTTCTCCAGGCCTGCCCATTTCACCCTTCAGATTGACCAAGACGATGTGTGGCCTATTGGATCACTTGCCTGATCATCGGTGAGGGAACTCATAAGCTGATCCTTAAAACATGTAAATATGAATACAACATACTCTCATGATCTACATCTGTCTCTCATTCCTCTCGAAAGTAGGGTTCGACAAAGCCCTTTAAACGTGCGATCCCATCCTCACGCTACTACACTGTCCAGACCTCGCCCTCTCTTCATTCTCTCCCTCTTCGTCCACATGCAGATTTCCATGAGCACGTGTGGACACCCGACAAAAACGACGTGGTGCATGGCTCCTCTCTCTTTCATGTGTCAAATCTATCTAGAAATCGGGCTTGAACGGGCGATGACCTAGCTAGGCATTCAAGTGGCCGTGCGACAGGAGTAGACAGTGTGGGTATGGGATTTGCCCTTTCCAGATGGCAATACGAGTCATATGATATTGTCCTCAAGCGTGAGCTTTGAGCTTGAAATGGTCGTGTCTCGTCCCCCAATTTTGGGGATTTTCCCTTTGCCGGGTCACCCGCGATCAGACCCCATTAATGAGGGGGAAATAGAAAGCCAGGCTCTTGGGGTTTCGGTTCGTCAGCCGCGTTAACGAGCGTTCATCCAAAAAGTCGAGATTTCTAAGCATTTCGTTGTATGGTGCCACATTTTATAAGGGAAATGCGAGAGAACAAGCTCGAGCTCAACATGGTAAGCCCCGTTCGCACATCTTTCTTTTCCTTGTCCGTGATGATAGAGAGACAACGAATAAGAAATTTAGGGGGTAGAAACAGAGGGATAATTGTCCAATAAGTTTCAAACCTATAGTATAGTAGGCAATTCAGTCCTAAAATTTTCAATTGTTCCGATTTAGTCCTAAATATTTTGACGATTTTCTAATTTAGCCCCAAACAATTTTTTGTGTCAATTTAGTCCGAAAACTTTTGAAGATTTGTCAATTTGGTCATAAACCTATTATTTGGATATTTAGCTGGAATGACTACATTAATAAATTGTCAAAAGGTTTAGAACTAAATTGATAAACCATTAAAAAGTTTAGGACTAAATTGTCACAATTGAAAGGTTTAGGACTAAATTGGTAAATCATCAAAAGGTTTAAGATTAAATTGGCACAATCAAAAGGTTTAGGCTGAGTCGACCTTCGTATAATAGGTTTAAGACTTTCTGGATAATTTTCCCTTGAAATAGATGAGATGAATTTGAAGATAGATTATTCGTACCCTCGCATAAGTTAAGCATAGGTGATGGGGAAAAATGAATTTGTTTGCAATTAGTTGATTTGGAGTTCGTCCATTCCTTAGCTCCGGTACAATTGAAGAGAAAAGTAGCGTAGGAAAAATTTGCCAATTGCCGGTAATTAGCGGTTTAAATGACATGAATGTCGGCACATGGTGCGCGTAGTGCCAAATCTAAGTAGCAATCCGAGCAGTTCTGAATAACGACAAATTTTTGAAGACTCTTTTCGAGTCATGGGAATGCAACAAAGTTTGCAGCTGTTAAGGAGGAAGATCTAGAAGTTCTCTGCTTCCTTGCTCTTACTTAACGCAAGTTGCCGAGAATAATACTATTCTAGCGTTGATGAAAAGGGTTCGCTGCGTAAATGGGACGAGTCAAGCTTATGATTCGATTATGTCATCGCACCAAGTGAGTAAAGAAGAAAAAGAAGAAGAAAAGGGCTTTGATGAATACGCATGTTTGTGACATTGCAAGTTCATGATTATTCGATAGAAATCATATGACAAAACGCCAATCCTAACCGGCTTAGCGAGTGAGAATGTTTATATTACACTAGCTGAATGGGAATACAATTACCTCAACAAAGCTCTAGATACAATTTTTTTTTTTTTGATAACCCAGAACCCCCGCACGGCCGACAGCCGGAGAGTAAACCCTGGGGGCGACATGTGTGCTAGCCACCACACACATGCCACCGGTTAAGTCACCCTGCGGCGCCCGGGATTCGAATACTCAACCTTTTGCGAGAGGAAGAGTGCGCGCTCCAGCAGCACCACCCAATCTAAGAAACTTGAGACCATTCGTGAACAATTTTAAAAATAGTGAGAACAACCAAAAAGGAGATGGCCTTATTTTAGTAAACTTTATATTAATTTTTGGGGTTTCAATTTTTATTTGTTATAGAAGTCATGTGCTATTCTGAAACAGTTTCCGCACATCAGATTAAGTCCATCACTCGAGTTCATCTAATGATAGCTCATCCATATCGAGATTAGAGAATTTACAATGAATTTCTTCTTTGAGGTCAGCCCTTTAAGCAATTCTGCCGAATAGAAATCAGATTAAAGACCTCGGCTTCCTGAGTAAACCTCTTGCCAGATTGTACTTTGGACACTAATTTCTACCTTATGTGGGGAAACTTTCTAATGTCTAATATGTCGATAAGGTTGTAGTGATGAGCTTATACAGGTGAACTGAGTAGTTATGATTCGAATTGAGCATTCCATAGCAGGTATGAAACCTTAGGATAACACCCAAATGGGATAGCTACACTAGTTGTCCTTCCCCACCTTTTTACTAATAAAATAAAAGGTCAAAGGGAGTGAGGAATCGATCCACATTGATAACCTTCTAGACATTACCATAAGAGTGACAAAAATGTTCAATTTAATTTATAACTGCTCATTATCATCCGAGACGTAAAAAATTCAAGATTGGCGGGTCTATTACTATGGCTTCACTAACATGTTACTAGTATGTGACTATCTCTCTATACGAGGTAACTACACAAAAGCTCAAGTCAGCCAAAGGTTTGATTATACGGCTACGGAAAAAACTTCATGAAAGACAAGTGAGCATGGGATCACGGAGCCTACCATTCTCTCTGTGGTTATTTACCATAAGGTTCCTACATCTATTATGTGACCACCGATGGCTACCTCCTCTAAAATGCTATCATAAGGTTCCTATATCTGTTGCTAAATGTTTAGATTAAGCCACAACTACTCTATCCAATTCAGAACCCGAAGGTCCGAGATCGATGAGCTCGTCACCACCCTTCCACCGTGCTAGAAGTCGACAGACCTCTCTAGACAAGGAAGCAAATATTTGAGGACACGCTAGTCGAAAGCTCGCTTGCGGAATAACCTAAATTTGCAATCTCATGGAAGAGAATGTGACATGATCACCCTTGGACTACCCCATGTTATTCATGTGCTCCTAGTGGCTTAGTGCTCTTGGGTTATTGCCCGTGTGAAGCAGGGACAAAGATTTTTTTTTTTTTTTTGGTTGGGGGGGGGGGGGGGGTGGGGGGGGGGGGTGGGGGAGGCGGGGGTGTTCCTTGCCAGTCGCCGCCAACTGTCCCGGCGTACAAAAGCCCGGACACAACTTGAAAACACGTTGACTTTGAAGCTGTGATTGCACCACGTACTTTGTGTTATTTTGTTATCCCCGTACTCTAATGTAAACCATACAATCATCGATTGGTTGTCATGACCACATAAAAACATCATGTTTTTATATTTCTACTTAATAACGTGGTGGTCCAGTCATTGTTGAGGCATGCCGCCACATCAGCAACTTCCGCCAAGAAGTGGCCTGAAGGACTATACAAGAAAGGTCTGGGACTACATTGGTAAAACTAGAAATGTTATAACTAAATTGGCATATATACAATAGGTTGAAGACCAATCGGACAATTTCCCTAAAAGAATATCGAATACTTTCTCTAAAAGAATTTGTCTCTAATTCGTCGTGATTATCGATTACTTTGCATAGGCGGCTTTGTTTCTTGGTTTGACTATTATGAATAGGCAGTTGGATTGAGGAGGTCCGCAAGCATGACTAATCTCCCTAATTGACCAATACTTAATTAAGCAGAGGTCATTATAAGCTACCACCCTTATCTATGTCAGAAATATGTGAACATTGTATATATCTGTCTCTCACCCAAGGTCCATGCTAGAGACATATTGGAGAGAAGGAAAGAATAATATTCTCAACAACTTAGAGAAAAGTCAAAGCCCAGAGAAAAAAAAGTTATAAACCAGGTCGTGTTCACATTTGCATTGAAGCCTAATTACATGGTAATCTCAGAACCCGTTGAAGCTTTCTAGAAAAAAAACTCATTCAAGTGGCACTTCCAAAAGTAGTCCAAGGGGGGAAATTTAAAGTTTGATGATGGCGTTTTCCCTAATAAATTAAGCTAGAGGGGGGCCACACGTGGAATTGGGGCACAAATTAAATGTTAATCTTATGACAACCCCTACTAAATTAAGGTTTCGAGACATGCTTGATTAAGGTTAATTGAATCCATGTGATGGTTTTTTTCTGTTTGATCAATGAAACATTTCATTCATTTCCACAGATATATAATAGAGAGATATGCGGTCCAACTACAAATCAAAACAGCAGAACAAGTTCCAAATAAGAAGATGAGCGCACACCGAGATCTCTATCTATTACTACGGCTTTGCTTTCGGTGGTGCGCGCATAGGTTCAACGTCCCCAGCGCCACCGCCGTGCAAAATGACGATGGCAAAAACCTTCACGAAGCTCCTCTGAATCTATGTGATTGGTTGGCCGGATATTTTATTAGATGTTGCGCATCTGGTATTTTTTTTTTCTTTTACCATGACTAGATCTCGTATGACCAGTTATGAATTGCACGTGTGTAAAGGCGAGGATTAACTATGGATTTCTTGTATGACCGGTGTGAACATGAGATGTAATTTGATATATTTCATTTAAACTAATGAAAAAGAATTGGGTGATGTTAAAATTCGAGCGTGAGAAGAAGTGGGAACGAGGGTAATTTTATAAGAGAAATAATGTTAAAAGAAAGGGAATAATAACTTAAGGGGGAGAAAGGAAAAGGACACGCTGCCTTCCTCCGTTGACCCCTCTTCAAAATCCTCACCACCGTGGACTTTGACCGCTACTTTTCTCTCTGGTTTGGTGGCTGCTGCTGCTGCTCTCCTTCTCTCTTTCCTTTTGTTGGTTCTTTCCTTTTGTTGGGGGAGTCTCCAGCCACAGGAGCATGTCAACAATATTGACAGGCAAAAAATAAGATAATAAAATAAAAGAATTTTCGGACTCGATTCATCTAAATAGATACGTGTAATAGCATCGGGTGAGATGCGTGGCCCCTCCAAAGTTACTTCGAGCAAGAAATGTTAGATTCAAACACAGGATCTACCATATTTTGACCAAGCACTCGATCACATTAGGCAACCGTAAGGGTTAAAAGGAAACATAGAGCAAATTGTTCTACTTATAGGAGTAATTTTTTTTAAATAGCACACATAATGGATCTAATATCAAGTAAAAAGCTAGCGCATATACGGTTAAAATGAGCTCCATAAAAAGGCGATATGCGATTAAGTTCAACGTGCAAAGAGCGCATGAAAAGTACAGGTAGAGAAATGGGATACAAAAATGAACAAAAGTCTATTCGGCCAATGGAGTACTAAAAGGAGCATAAATACTAAACATTTTGTTTTGGTAAGTTATCGGATGTAATCAAATTTTAATTACACAATATCAATCGAAACAGCGTGTTTATATCATAATCAGATAAAAGTTTGATGGACTTCGATCGTATTTTTGTACCACGATAGACTTTTTCCCCAGACAAATTTTAGGATTAGTTCCCACTGGGCATGTCAATCTTTCCAAATTTTGATTAACTTTGATTTAATAGAATTAATTAGTCTCAATAACATTCATCGTGGGGAGCTCTCCCTTAATCTAAAATTTTGCTCTCTTTTTGGGTTTTCTAAGACCCTCGCTCCCCCCTTCTAGCCTCGTGTACTTTTCAACGCTCCTCCACCTCTCAACAAGTCCTTGGCTTCGTTCCAAGATGGACCATGTCATCCTCCTCAACACCTAATCCTTGGAAGCCAGTTGCTGACATAACCTTCATAAAAATTGGCTTCTTAGACTCTCTCTCTAGCTTAGACTCTCTCTCTCTCTCCCCTTATATATATACTTGGGAATACTTTTCAGAAGCAGGACAAGAGGGTAGGGACACCACCATCGAGATGGCCTGAAAGGAGGAAGAAACCAGAGGGAGAGAGGAGAGAAGTGGTCTGAGCCGTATAAAAGGATCTACATGCATGCAACATCAGTCCCCCTCTCTCTCTATCTCTCCACTTCATCATCACCATCTTCATCGTCTCCAGCTCCATCTTCCCATCTCATGGACTCGGCGTTCCTCCTTGATGGAGATGCTCGATCCAACCTCCTCCACCTCATTGCCCAGTCGTTTGGTTGCAGATACATCTGTCTCTGGTCTTACTTATCTCCCAATAGGTCCTCTCTCTCTCTCTCTCTCTCTCTCTCTCTCTCTCTCTCTCTCTCTCTCTAATGGTGTTTAATTAGTACTTTCTCGGTGTTTGTGTCAGCTGATGATCTTGTCTTTTTCTGCAGCTGTTTGTGCTACTTGGATGGTCTCTTCGAGGAAGCTGCGAGTGGGGGTAATGGAAACAACATTCAACCCAGGAGACTTTTTGACGAGTATAGGCAGTCTCTGTTCATCCTTCATCAGAACAGGTACTGCATGATCTGAACTATAAATCTCTAGCATTCAAAGAGAAACGGATTAAAAGATTACGATTTTGGAGTTTACCCAATTTAAGATTTTGTCTATTTTTTACGTTTTTCCACTCTATAATTTGCAGCAGCCACACCCAAGTCCCAGGATTGGCCTTCAGGAACGGCAGCCCCTACCTTGAATTCAGAGAGGAAGACCTTTCAAGATTGGCCTCCAACTCTTGTCAAAGACAATTCTATCAAGTAATGCTACACATACCCATCTCATAATTCTCATTCTTGATGCTGAATCTAATGTTTCTGCATCGTCTTACTGACTCAAAGGTGCTAATTTTCTGTCTTTCTTTTGGTTGTAGGAAGCAAGCATCAAGGTAGGTATATGCAACAGAAAATGTGCTTTTTGATGGGCACAAATGTAGTTTTTGTCCTAGAAAATCCTGCAGATCCTGATGATGCTTAAATCTTTCTCAAGGTTGCAGTATTCATGGGATGCAGGAGTGGAGAGATTGAGCTAGGCTTCTCCAACATACCTCAGGTACATAAATTCACGACGATGTTTTATGCAAATGAAGAAAACTAAGAAATCGGCATAATTAATCTCAGAAATGATGGTTTTAGCAGGTTGACTTAGAAATGCAGATGATGAACTTGTTCCCAGAGGATTTCTCGAGACAAATAGCGATGCGCGCATTGGCCCAAGCGACTGAACCGAACACTACCGCTATGACAAATCCTCCTTCGTCTTCCTCGTCGTCTCTAAGATCGCTCTCCATGGACAGCCCCGAATACTCTTCTCTTCTCTTCAGCATACCCACCACTACCACAAGTTCCTTCATTAACCCGGAATTAGCCCTCAGAGACCCTCCAATTGTAGAGAGTATTACCACACAGCCGTTGCCACTTATAACCACCACCGATACTCCTGGCTCTAGTACAACTTGTACTAGTCCTCACCCATTGCAAGCCATGCAAGACTTCGCAAGATCGCTCGGGAACATTCAGTTCCCGATTGTTCCTGAGAGCGAACACTCCGCTATGACGAGAGCCTTCCTTGCAGTTCTATCATCGCCTTCTTCATCTACTTCTTCGTCACAACTACAGCAACAACAAATGAATGTCGAAAATCCGAGACCGACCGCGTTCAGGAGGTATACGCCGGCGTTGCTTCCGAGACCGCAGGGCAAGCATGGCCCTCAGAAGCACAGCATGCTCAAGCGGGCAATCTCGTACTGTCGGAGCATGAACTTGCTGCGGATCCGCGACCGGTTGCAAGGCGGGACCCGACCCCCGTCGACCACTCAGCTCCACCATATGATGTCGGAGAGGAAGCGGCGTGAGAAGCTCAACGAGAGCTTTGTCGCATTGAGATCGCTTCTTCCTCCTGGAACTAAGGTATGGAATCCATTTTGAGACTCTTAATTTTTCAGAATAAATGGACATGAGTTTTCCTACTTTTGGCATCTATTTTAGAGGCTGTGACTTGAACCCGTTTAGGTTTTTTCTGGGTTACATGGGATTTGATATTTCACGTCGTCTTGTGTATCTTGAACTGATTATAAGGGACGCATTATGAGGACCGAACCTTTACAATTTCAAAGGCAACAAGTAACCTTATGTGTATCTCATCATGTCGTGCAATAGTTTGCTCAATGATCAGCTTATAATAATGTCGTGTGCAATTCAAGATGCATTGCTCCTCATAGATCTATGTCCATCACATCGTGCAGAAAGACAAAGCATCCTTGCTCGCGACCACGAGGGAGTACCTCGGCTCGTTGAAGGAACAAGTCGAGGATCTCCGTCGGAAGAACGCCATTCTCGAAGCCCAACTCCTGCCGCCGACTGAATCCACGGGCAGCGGCGGTGAGCCAAGCGGGCCGCCGAGCGACGGCTCCAGGGTCGACGTTCGAACGAGGACCGTCTCGGAGTCGACATCACAAGACCGGACCGTGGATCTGCAGGTGACCGTGAGGGGAGACTGCTCGGCATTGAATCTGGTGATCCGAATCCTCGAGTTCTTGAGGCAAGTGAGGAACGTGAGCCTGATGTCCATGGAAGCCGACACCCAAGTGCACGAATCGAACATCGTCAATCGGGTCAACTTGAGACTAAACGTTGAGGTAAAACAATGATGCGAAGCTTCCGATATAGAGTTTTAAATTGTAGATAGTGTTTTTTTCCTTAATTAGCGGTAATATACCTTACGGACGTATTCTTACCATGAGACGTTTTCGAATAGTTTACTCGCCAGAGAAACAACGTAATCGATTTTTTCTTTCATTATATATGCGGAGTTAGCCATCGCTCGTGATCATATCATCCACCTCTATATTGGGTTTACATATGATATATATACTTGTACAAATTACAATTCTATATGTCTTTTTTAATGCCACGATTTTATGAGTTTGATCAGAATGTTGGTTTACAATGCAACAATGTCCATTTGGGTGCACATGATTTACATCGACCAATAATAATTTCACTTCAGATTTCAAAAAAAGAACAAATCACTTGAAATCGACGAATTTTACGAGCTGGATACGTCCTAAAAGATGGAATAAATTAAATGAACTGTTTCATTCCCTTTCACTGTCTTGCACGAGAAAGAGAGGCGTTATGTTGAAATCGACAAGGATACACAATTATAAATTCAAATTTGTTATTTTTATATGCATATGTTTAGGTCAATCTTTGATTTGATATTTTTATTTTTAACGATAGTTGTTCGAACATCTGGTCCATCACCATGCATTATTGTAGGGAGGCGAATGGGACGAGGCGGGCTTCCAGGAAGCGGTGAGGAGGGTGGTTGCTGACCTGGCACAATGACCGTTCTCCCTCCGCCGTCGGATTCGATCCCATCTGAGGTTTTTCTTTTCCAAAGGAGGCGTAGGAAGTAGTTTTAACGTGCGGAGGGACGCCCACGGTATTTGACACGGCCAGCCCCATCTCCGCCGCTCGTCAACTCGGCCGCTGCTCAATCTCGGCCGTCCATTTTTGCTCACCCAAAATTGATCAACGCAAGATTTCGTGGTTCTCCTCTCCTTTCTCCTTCTTCCTTTGTCAGGCGTTTCTAGCGTTTACTAGTGGAGTGCCGCCCTTCTGATTTTGTAGCCATAATGCAGTTTATTTTTTTTTTTGTGGGTAATATAGTCAATAGATAATCAATTTTTAAGTATTTTTTTTTCTTCCTACGAGCGACTACATCGATCGTACATCAATAAACGAATACAATTTTCCCGATTTCGCGATGATCGATCACCCATTATGTTACCCGAGATTTTTCCCCTGCCACGATTTCCCGTTCCGATTTGCGAATTCAACGGCAACCGCCGCCTGATTCCTCCCTACTGTATAAAGGACTAAATAATCGGCATCTCCGGTCCGATCGCGCCGGCACGATCCGTATCCCGAGATGTTTCATCTCGCTTCGACGGCACGGGATCGGGGTCAAAGCGGAACCGCGCGAAAAGGCGCAAGGAAAAGAACTTCCGAGGTCGTCACGGTAAATCCTCGACTCGTTGCCGAGCGAGCGGCAAAAAGCGAAACGTCATCATTTCTGTTGGGAACAGTGGCTCGGATTTAGCCGTCGGGAGACCCAGAAAAAAAAAAACCAAAGAGAAAAAGAAAAAGGAGAGAGGGAGAGAGAGAAAAAGCGAAGGAAAAAAAAAAAAAGAGGGGGGGATTTTTTTCAAGAACCCCATCATGTGTCGCCCAAATTGACTGCAAACTCGGATGAGAGGAGACTAATAATGGATGCGAGGGCACCAAACCCATGGACAAAGCAATCCAACCAAAAAAGATCGATAGAGACGTGGTTGTGCCGTGCGCCGTTCAAAGCCCCGGTCAAACGGTCAAAGGGTTGGAAAAAAAACTTCACGAATCGAAGCCCCCCACACCTTCTTCTTCCTCCTCCCTCCTTCTCCCCTCCCTCCTCTCGAGCGCGCGCGGGGGGAGGGGGCCCACCCGGCTGCTGAATCATGACGTCGGCTCGCACGGAGGGGGGGGCCCCACTCCTCTCCTCCCGGGGGAATCAGATTCCGCCGGTTGGACCCCCGTGTCGTGGCGCCCGCCTGGCCGGGGAATTCAAAAGTGGTTTTTTTTTCCCTTCTCCTCTCGGGTCGCTTTCCCCGCTTCCTTGCATACAAATCAAAGGGGGGGGTGGGCTTTTTAGACGGCGCTATTGACCGGACCCCTCCCCTCCCCGAGGAACAGAGAGGAGGAGGAGCAGCAATCCCCGGCCCCGACCCGACGTCCATCGCTGGGTCCCGCTTGCGGTCCAGCACGGACCTCAGGGGCTTTTTTGACTTCCGGCGTCGTCGCATCGAATGGCGCACGAGAACGTCCCCGATGGGGAGAGATCGCACGCGTGCGAAACGGGCGGGCCGGGCGGGGGGAGAGCTAAAACTAGAGCGGGAGCTCGATTCCGACGTCATGTCAGAAAATGTCCGATCCAAAAGTTTTAATCGATAGGGCGAGGGAGGCCGTGCGTGCATATGAAGAGCGTGCAAGTCTCGTGGCCCGAGCGACAGTGAGATGTTTTTCGAATGCATGATATACGGTCGCTCGGTCCTGAGCATGACCTTGAAAAGGGGCCGTGTTCCCTGCTGCCGGCGGCGGCGAAGAAGACGAAGATGTGCCGGGAACATGGGGGGTCTCCGGATAGGGAAGGTAGACCCTACGTCGGAGAAAGCTAGCTACCTCCGGGTAGGTAGATATAGTAACCTCCCGTGCCTAGGGTGACAAAGAGGTAGCTCGCTCCGGCAGACACAACCCCTAACGCGATTTTAACCCGCTAGGTTAAGACCCTGCTCTCCCTTGCCATATTATAATATCAAATCCAAAAATTTAAACCGATAGATCGAGGGAGGCCGTTCGTATATAAGGAACATGTAAATCTCGTGGCCAAGAGACCTGTAAACCGGGTGAGCAAAATAATTGGATTGAACTAGGAACCGCCCCAAACCGGACTGAACCGATCGGTGCTAGGCCGTTTCTGATTCCAATTTATTGGAACTGATGAATACGATCCAGTTCGCGGTTCCAAGGGTAGACCTATCCACCCGGACCGATATATATTTTTCTAATTTTATGTTTCAAATCCCTAAGAGAGTTCCTTCGGCCTTCCCTAATCCCTGATTCCTTCACTCTCCTCTCAGGAACTCGCGAGTCATGCATTCACGCTCTCTCTCGCAGGCTTGCAGCTCGGCACTCGGAGCCTCGCTCAAGATGCTTGTCCTCCCTCTCTTGTAAGTTCAAAACCCTAAATTGTCATTTGCCCCTTTTCCAGTTTCTTCACTCAAGTGTCACGCCTTTCTCTCGCAACTTGCTCTTGCGGCCTCGCTCCCTCACGGCGCTCGTCATTGTTATGGGTGACTCCATCATGCAGCCAAGAGACGTTACAACTACGTCCTTAGCTTGTTACAAAATATATGCGGTCATGTCTTAAGAACTGTCAGACGACATATGATGTTGTGCAATGGCCAATTGCATGGACCCACCCGAGAACTAGACTGTAACCGTGTCCGGTTCGGGAGTAGGTCTAAAAACCGGTGGATGGTTCTCGATTCCAAAGTAGGAATCGACCTACTCTGGAACCAGTCACCCTTAATAATATGTGATTTTTTTTGTGTGTGAATGACTACATCAACTTAGGAAAACTCCATCGACGTCTAGAAAAAGAAAAACGCTTATGTAGGAAGAAAACAAATGGAGAGAGTTCATTGATTGAAAAATAAAATAAAATAAAATAACCTCTGCGATGATCCATATGGTTTTATCTTTCTTTATGTGTTATAATAAGATAATATTAAGTACAACATCAAATCACATTTTCATGTACCAAACTAAATCATCGTTTTCTTAGGGATAGGTTAGAATTAGTCATTCACGTGTGCCTTGGAGATTAATGGGGAAATCACATCCTCGTGACCGGATTCCAAGAAGTAACTTCATTCAGAATCACAATTCAATTATCATCTCGTGGTCGGGATTGACCTATTATGTCCATCTTACACATCGCATTTTGCTAAATACTATAGTTAGGTCAGCATTTTAACCCAGGCAAAATTATTAAAAACAATCATAAATTTATTACACATTTGCCAATTCAATCCTAAATATTTTAATTGTGTCATAAATCTTTTTTATGTTCTGCTAATTTTAGCCAAAAATTACTGACATGGACTTCTGTGGTAGCCTTGCCTAGATCTAGGTGAAGTCGGGCAAGGGCATTCCACCCATGGCTGGCCACAATAAAGATAAAAAAGAAGGAAAAGAGAAGAAAGAAAAACAATATAAAATTAAAAAATATCAAAAAAGCCGTCCGAGTAGGATGTCCGACGTCTATGTCAACGATTTTATGTCAAAATTAGCTAAATGTGCTCAATTGGCAAAACATGAACAAGGTTTAGAACTCAATTAGCAAAATGTGAAAAAGATTTAACTCAATTGGCACAATTAAAAGGTTTAAGATTGAATTGACAAAAATATATAATAATTTCGGGACTTTTTTGATAATTTTCCCTTTTGACCCAATATGGGAAACTGTAAAATAGTTACATCCAACCATAGAGACAAAATTTTATGCAAAACATCGGTCTAGAAGCAAAAGTCCAAAAAATTGTCCCAGGACATTGCACTTTCAAGGAACTTGCATAAAAAATCAAATGGGGAAACCATCAAATCAATGCTTAACCTATTGTACGAATCTAAATTTAGTTTTAAACTTTTCATTATTATTAATTTAGTCCTCAATATTTTCTCAAAATTTCAATATAGTCCTTCAGATCATTTTTTATCGAAAATTACTGACGTGAAAGTGTATCACGTAGGACGACCAACAATGTTTTGTGCATATAAATACATACATACATACATACATACATAAGCTTTCTTTTTCCTTATTCAAAGGCACATTATCAAAAAGCTGGTGGATCCCACTTCTAGAAATTCAATTGCGACACCCTCTTTGGTTTTTCTTTTCTACTTTTCTTCCGTCAATAGTCAACATATCCACATCATGAATTGACAAAGTGAAAAAGAAAAATGATTGTGGGAAGAAAATTAAGAGCAGCTCCGAGACGAGGTTTCCCAGAAGCTAACTTTTCCCAACAAAAATTTGCTATCTTTGCCCGGTTTCGAGGAAGCATGCGATGTCAATTCCTATGGAGAACGCACAGTTTTTGTTGACCCCTCGTGTTTCCATATTTCACAAAAGAAAATAAAAGGAATTCGAGACAAATCAGGCAAACGGCCGCAACGCTTACTAGGCTAGTGTAACATGAGGTTGAGTTTGACCATGTCACTCTTAGTCAAATTTCCAATCATTAGTAATATTAAGTAATTATAAATTTGGACGTTTTCGACTGTGTGATAATTTAGGAGGCCAAGTCCAACAGTAATTGCATATGCTATGTTGAGAGCAAGTGAAGGAGGTTCATGTTCCTAATAAAAAAAGAAAAAAAGAAAAAAGGAGGTTCATGTTGCACAATCTTTCAGGATTTTGTGCTCAATTTAATATGTATGAAATGATCTTTTCTATCTTACTTAGTATCGGATTTTTGGGTTCAATCTCAAATTATCACATGATGTCAAATCTTCTATGAAATGGGTTTCAATTAGCATAAAAATCCAAGGATAATTACCAAAAGAGCTCTAAACCTATTATACGTATATCAATTCAATCCCGAACTTTCTAATTTTGTCAATTTAATCCTAAATCTTTGCACAAAATTTCAATATAGCCATTCTGATCAATTTTCACCGGGAATGGCTTACCTGGCAATCTGCTTTTTGGAATTCCGCTCAAAGATTTAGAACTTAATTGGCAAAATCGAAAAATTTGTGAATGAATTGGCATCCGCACAATAGGTTTATGACCGATTGGACAATTTCCCCCATAAAAACCGGACAAGACAAGACATGTATGTCGATGTTTTTGGAGCATGGTTGAACTATATGTGTATTATCCTCTTCCGCTTATTGACGTTAATCACTCCGCCAAATCACTAACATCGACTGTTCATGCGATGAACGTTTGACAGGAATAGAGGCATTATCATACCCAGAAATTCAAACTTCACTGTCGTCAAACGAAAGTGCTGATGTATGCTGGGTGTAGAGCGCAATTACGTAATTGACATTGAACTGGCGACCAGTTTTGAGTCTTGACAAGTGTGTATGTGGACATCATATTGAAATAGAGATGTATCTAATCATGAAATTGACCAGTTTATGTTTCTGTCGAATTCCAGTAGGAACTCCTGGGAAAATATCTTCGAAGTCCCAAAAGTCGTTGATGCTGCCAGCCTCTCCCCGAGAGTACTAGAAGAGCGTGATGCTGAGGCCCCAAGCCCAACAAAGTATTGATGACTGACCGGTGAGGATGTTCGGAACATAAGAGTTCAATATCGGGATATCTAAGGCCATGTAGAACGGTTAAGATATATCTAATTAATTCCCGACTCAGCTACTTAACATTCGAAGTAAATAGCGTCCAACTCGACTCTTTTAAATCTTTCCCGTGATGGGGCATTTGTGTTCTGCTGGGTTTGGCAATCGGACGGTACCAAAGTCTTTAATTGACTAATGGGGCTCTTCACGTGGATCGGTGTTTGGTGAATATGAAATGAGGCATGCATCTTGTCAATGTCAATCAATAGCAAGCAACGCAGCGCGACTGGAAATGCAGTTACATGGTGCAGGCAAAAGAGCTCGTCAAATCATTTGAATCTTGAGTCTCGACTTGATTCCGAACCTGTGAGCTCTAGCAATATATTTGATGCAAAAACTAGGAGTTCTCGGCATATAATACTTCCCGAAACATTCACAACTTCCCTAAAAGGAAAAGAGGGAGTGAAATGATGTAAAGACCTCCTTCTCTTGCACTACGTTCCTAACGAAAACAACCTTACCAGCTTGGTTACATGTACAATATAGCTGGAATTGCAATTGTCTGCCTAAGTATAACTTGAGCTATTAACAGTTAAGTTGCAGAATACCTACAATATGATACAGCAGAAGAAAGAAATTGTTACGTTACCACGTGCATAATTAGGCTTCAACTGCAGTAGCCGAGTCTTCATCTGTGGAAACTATTTCTTCTGGCTTTTGGCCTTCATCTTCTGGATCTTTAGTCGTCTCAGCCACAAGCTTTTCCCTGAGTTTAGTCGTAACTTCTTCGCGGATGCTCTCATTGCCGTCCAGAAACTGTTTCAAAGTTTCTTTGGTGCGGAAAGTGAGATCATTTAGTCCATATGTTGTCCCAGATTTAGTGATGAATTTGTGCTTCAAAGCGAGATCAATGATCTCCGAATTCCGACATATCCCCTTCCCGAATTCCAGTTCTAGTTGTACCGTTCTAAATGGAGGGGCAAGCTTGTTCTTCACAATTTTGACCTGAACTTGAGTGCCTGTAGTCTGCATATAAAACTGTAATAAGCAATATGATCCCAACCCCAATGAAGAATATTATGAGAATAAACTGCTCGGAAGATCATATAGGAAAATGCTCCTTTATCATGCAATTAAAAGAATTTTCAGAGAAGCCAAACTTGAAGGACAGGGGAATCAAATTAGAATGATATAATTTAAGCCAACCTTGTTCCCAAATAAAAAGCACCGCAAATGTACTCATAGATCAAATACCTCTTCACCCCGTTTGATAAACCCTGTTCTTTTAATGTTTAAGCGCACAGAAGCATAAAACTTCAAGGCATTTCCACCACAAGTAACTTCAGTGGGTCCACCAAAGCCTCCAAAGGTCGAAAGCTTGGATCTCACCTGAAAGAAAATGAAACTAATGCAGTTAGCTAGATCATTGAAAACTTTAGTCCATCCATTGCACCAAAAGTGCAAAGTAATAATCAAAAAAGAAGAAAAGAAAAGAAAAGGAAGCATGTAGGGAAAATTCATGGTGTTGTAGCAATTTCCTGTCCTAAGATGTGCCTCTGTTTTTGTCAGCATACATCTGCCAACAAGTTAGGGATTCTTAAACTCTTAAAAGCAGTAACAGGAACCAACCAGACGGAATACTCAATACTTCGCACAGATCCGAATTCTACTTCCAATGATCCGAAAAGCAAGCATGAACTATTCATTCTAGCTGGACCAATCCGAGTTCTACTTCCCATCAACCTAATAGCAAGCTTGAACTGTTCATTCTAGCTGGACCAATCAAATCTCACACACCACAGACAAAATATAGTCCATGTGTCTCACGTCTCACACAGACAAAATATAGCTGGACCGATCAAATCTCACACACAAGCACCTACTTATCTTGACCACGAAAGAAAACATTCCAATAGCTTGGAATGCCCTTCAAAAAACCTCTCATCCATGAAGGTAATTGAACATGACAGACTGGCTTTTAGCATTACAAATTTACAACCATGATTACAATTGTCCAGTCTTGAGAAGGTATACCTGGTTTACAAATATTAATATAGCTTGTGACAGTGATAAGGAGTGACTCAGTTTCCGAAGTGCCTGGCTCATCAGCCTAGCTTGCATTGCCATGTGAGCGTCCCCCATCTCACCATCGAGTTCTCCTTTTGGCACAAGTGCGGCTACCTACAAATAAAGTTAATTTGACAATCACATACCTCAGCTGGAACTTTAATTATGAGATAAAAAGAAGACTCTAACAGTTAAAATGGTAGAATAACCTAGTCATTAAAACCTACACCAACATTCGACGCTGCTTCTGTCGTCTGAGTATTTCTGCAAACAGAATTTCGTATACTAATGATGTAATGAATCTGGCAGTGTTGACTACATACACTTCCAGTAGAGAGGCCTTACACTGTCCACCACAACAACATCTACAGAACCACTCCTTATTAAAGTGTCCACAAGACTCAAAGCTTGCTCGCCGCAATCTGGTTGGGACAGAAGCAAATTCTCGGTGTTTACTCCAATAGCCTCAGCAAGTGCAGGGTCAAGAGCGTGCTCCGCATCAACAAAAACACAGTAGCCTACAGATAATGATTTGCTCGCATGAGGCAGTCTCAACATGTTGGGAGTCAGCCAATAAGTCCTGACTGAACCACTACAAATAAAGAAAAATGATAATTATCCCCAACCACAGTGCACTTTGACATGCCAGTTATTATGATATGGTCCAGTTCAGCACTAAAATATGGGTCCAAGAACTTTGAATGTGTAACTCCTCTGGTTTTCTGAGTTACATGTACCAACAAATACAAGGCCTTGAAAGAAAGTATAATCATTTCATAATAAGAAGCTTAGATAAATTGAAGTTAATTCAAGGCTGCTGATAGCATTAAGTGTAAAGCTTAATGAGATGTCTGGCTAACATAAATACACACTGTATAATCATGTTCTTTTTCTTTAATTTTAGAGTTTAAAGAGTCACCTCCTTGCTTCTGTGCTTCAGCAATCACATGCAACGCAAGTGTTGTCTTTCCCGAAGCCTCGGGACCATATATCTCTACAACACGCCCCTAAAGAATTCAAGAAGCATTAATCACGGAACTGTGAACATGTCAGACTTGAGAATTACAGAAGTCCAATTTATATTTTCGGTAAGAAATACATATAATTCGAGACCCACCTGTATCAAATAAACCAGAAACTTTATTGTGTAAAAAGAGGATCTAAGTACCTTTGGAAGTCCACCAGTTCCAAGAGCCATATCCAAAGCAAACGAGCCCGTGGAAATGACTGGAACTTGCCTATGAGAGACAGATCGACCAAGCCACATGATTGACCCCTTTCCAAAGGAGGAAGTAATCTGATCCAGAGCTTGTTGGAGGGCCAAATCTTTCTTAGAAATATTATCCTCATTAGACTCCCTCCCATCAGACTTGGATCTTGTCCTACCTTCGTGCAGGCAGAAATTGACAGATCAGATGGAAAGTACAGAATTTATGTGTAAACTCAAAAGCGGAAGCATGATCCTGTTCCATTCTATTATCACATTGCTGTAACAAATATAACAGATATCTTGCCCTTCCAGGAAAAGAAGACATTTTTTTTTTGCTGAGAGTGCCTTCCAACTAAAGAGAACTGGGGACGCTATATGGGCTAAGCATAAATTACATCGATTTAATGCATGTTTCATGGCACTGCGTAAATTCACCAAATAGGACCACTATCTCTTAAAGCACGGCCATAACCATTCAAATCAAGAAACTTATCATATAACCATGAAAACTTGCAAGCAATGGACACTAATCCCTGGTAATGCCCAAGAGTGTCCGCTAATCACATAACATTACAAATGCAAAATCTTAAAAGGTTCGTCGGAAAAAAGAACACCTCCGGAGGAGAAGTTACGGAATTGAGAAGTTTTTCTCAATAGCCCACCCCAATGGCCCTGCAGTCCAAGAAAAAGTAGAATGAGTACCCCGAAAGAAGAAGACCAATACATGAGTGAAGTGAACCCACGACACAGCAATTCCCATTCCCAGAAAGTAGAAGGGCAGGGACAACCTCTGACTCCAAGACAGTGCAAACTGCAAAGGGCATAAACAATAAAGTATCTCCAGACTAGGCACAATACAAATTCCCACTCTTTTCAGTCAGCCAAGAACCACCATTATAACTACACGCACGAGCAATCCAAACACAGTCTCACCCTTTTTCACCCCCTTCTTACAAGCGAGCAACTTCAGCGAGCTCGATAAAAGGAGCGGAAAATTCGAAAAGTAAAAAAAGGGTTCAAACAACACGATCCCACGGACGCAAACAGAGCAAAGACCACGGAGGCGGTCAAATGCAACTGCCAACCGCGAAACGATCACGGAAAGCTCAAGAATTGTCGAAGCACATGAAATGGGTACGAAGAAGGATCGACCTCCGACTCGAGCAAGAAGCGCCTGAGGGAACAAGCGCCCCGAAGAGGCCTCGCCATCAAGCGATCGCGCGCCGCCCCGCCATGGGATCAGCGCGGGAAGAAGCCGGGAGTCGGAGCTGGAGCGCCAGGAGCATCGAAGGTCGTGGGGGGGGTGGTCGTCGTCGAGCTAGCTTCGAGCCTCAAATTGCGCGGAAGCAGGACGACGATGCTGTGATTCCGAATTCTACTGTAGGACGCAGCAGCTAGCCTTTTCGATCCCGTCGATGTTTTTCGTGCGACAAGCAAAGCAAAAAGGGGAGACTTTGCTGTTTTCCGGGCGACAATCCGTAGAATGGATTTTCGGACCGTCCTTAATACCTACTGCAGTGTCAAATTTATCTTCCGTTAATTTTTATTACGTTCTATAAATAACACGTAACAATTAAAAGATATATCAATTTAAAATTTTTATCCTCTTTTTGTCACGTGTACGTTAATTTGTGATTTTTATGATTTTAATCCAATTTAACGAAAATTAACAAGAGGGTAAATTTATCTCAAATATACTAATTTAGAGTTTTTAGTGGTCAAAAAATTAATTTGAGGTAAAGGTATACTAATTTGAGATTTTTGCGATCAAAAATTAGTCTAGAGTAAATTCATCACATATGTACAAATTTGACGTTTTTCATGATATTATAGTTCACCGAATGATTGCTCGCATCTTGCCTATCCACGTGCTTTGTCGCTGTTCCGAAATTAAAGATGCCGTATTATGGAAGGGCCACGACTTTCATAATTTATTGGGTAATTTCAAGCTCATGTACTTTGAGACTATACGAGTCGTTAGATTTCACGAGCCTCACCTAAAAAATTGGTGGGAGCCCTTTTAATTTATCGCCGTAGATAATCCTAGGGACGGGAAGGCTCGAACCAGACACATATTGAGCGAGTTCGCTCCTAGAGTTGGTCAAATCCCAAAGGCGAGGACAGATCGATGAGAGGTGAGGGGTTTGGTGAACACCTAGTAAAATTTCGTAATACCAAGAAACGGAGCAGAGCATGTGTCTCAAATTGCTGCAAATTATAACTCGCAGCTCGATTCCCTGGCAGAGAGGCCTTGCGTCGACACATTAGGGTCGGGCGTAGCTCAATAGGTCCAGCCAACATTACCGGCGCGCCTTGACATAATGCTTATTTGCGAAGTAATCAAAATTGTCTGGCCAAAAATTAATCCTCGAGATGGGAAGGGAAGTTATTGACCCAAGGTTTCCACTTGCTTGTGCTTTTGGCTCCGTTGCTCTTGAGCGCGTCAAGTGCAGCCTGTTCATGTACAATCTACTTGTTGGCATGCCTTGGCTAATTTTCATTCTCTGCGTCCTAATGTTGGTAATCCTATTCATGTTCATTGCCAATTAAAGGATCAATTAGCAAACGGCTATAGTTTCCGACTTTCTCGACCTCGTGACGCGCACTTTATATAACTTTGGTTTGAGTGTTGATGGTCCGGTGGACCTCCTGTTGTATTGTTACCTTGAACGCCCTTCACGTCATAGAGCAGAACATATAATAATGACTAAAGTAATAGGCCGTGCGTAATCGTAATATCTTCCCTTCTTTTCCATTATTCATTTTATTTCTCTGGGTATGTAAAAAATGTCTCGACGTGAACGTAAAAAATCCTAAACAAGATCCGAACCCAACCAAAGTTCGCTCTTGCTCTGGGATGTGTCACGATACAGTCTGTTGATATACATTCAGCTTGGTGACACGCCTTGACCGATTTTCTTTCCCTTCGTCCTAATATTGGCAATCATATTTGCATTCACTGCAGATTAAAGGATTAATTGGCGAATGGCTATAATTTCCAGCTTGCCTGATGTGTTTAGGTACCACAATTTATTTTCCACAAAATAAACACACCAGTTAATAATCATTATCGTTTTCAATCATTATCATAATCCATTGCGCAGTGACATGGGTCCAAACGGTTGTCACTCGTGCCAACATCTCCAGCCTGGAGTGGGGAATCAAAAGTTGGGTCGCCAATTTTCACCCTCCGAACAGACAAAGGGCAGCCAAGACACAAAAGGCGTCGAAGTTTCCATAATGTCATCATATTATTGAATACCATCATGTTTCTTGCCCACCCTGGCAACAGCATGATTTGAATTCTCAGCACTCCACGTCCGGACACTTAAAAGAGGAGAACCATAATCAGAGTGCAAGCAGATGGCATCATGAATTGCTCAAAAGCCACACAAGCAGAGCGTGGAGTCCAGAGGAGATATCAAGAAGAAATACTATGAATTGACCTTTTAATACCAAATAATCGGTGGTCCGATGATCACAGATACAATAGCACTAAGGAGACATTTCGTTGGAACAAAATTGAAGATATGAAGGTCCCTAAAGCAGATAACTTAAAACACATGATATGCTACGACTTTAAGTTTCCCTAGAGACACGTCCTGAGCTTTTCCCTGTGCATGTCGACACATGAGCCACACCTCCCAAATTGAGCGAACGACTATACCACAATAGAAATCCCCTCGATCAATCACCCCACATACCAGAAGAGAAACAAACTAGACAGAACAAAACTGCAAACACCCCATTCACCCCATCCCCACTCAATCGGCGATGACCAGTATCAGAATCTTGTGATTTCGGTAGAGCAAAACATCACTGTTGCTTGCACTCTGGAGGCCTCTCTCCCTGTTGAGCATCCCCAGCCACTGCTCTGGAAACCTTCTGTAAATTACCAAACATAGTATTTAGGATATGAGAGACCAAATCCGGTTGGTATGAAAAGTGAATCAGAGTAAATAAATATGCGTGAAGTGAATCAGGGTACCTTCGGTCCGGATGACTGCAGTGAATTCCAAAAGTTCATGAAATATGAATAGAAATTAGTTCAGCTCTAATCAGAATTGTCAAGCTGCGGTAGAACAAGCAGAAAGGAATACCCAACATCAAACAGAATCTCACCTTCTTTTTACTCTTGCTTGTGTCTTCTTCTTCTTCCTCATCTTCCTCATCTTCGTCTTCATCCTCATCTTCGTCCTCATCCTCGTCAACATCTTCATCATCATCCTCATCTTCTAGATCTTCGAACTCTTCTCCTTGAATAGCCTCCCCTGTAAACCATGAGACTGCATGTGGAATGATCTTGTCCCTGATGGTTGACCTGCAAGATGCACATGACTCAGAAACATGAGTATGTTGAGCGAAGCAACCACAGGAAGCAATCAAACTGTCAGAGCAAAAGCATAAATCAAAGAATACTACATTTCATTCACTTTCATTAGCATAGGCTATCACCAAAGCCAGAATGACGTGCAAACGCCTTCGATTAGGAAAAGTCATGAGGGACCTACCCAATGTCATAATCTTGTTCCATCAGATTTTGAAGTTCCTCAGCCTGAAAAAGAAATATCACAGATCAAATAAACCTAATGAAAATGAAGAATAAAGCACATATCTCTTAATCAATTCAGCTGCCATACAGTCTCTTCATCAATGTCTTCATCTTCATCGGGGACTTGAGGCGGATTAAAGAAATTAAAAAAACTTTCACAATTTTCTGTTTTAGTGATAGGCTTCGCATTCTTTGACCCTTTCTTTGGCTTTTTCTTGAGGAGCTTCTGCGTCAAGCATTTTCCTGGATACCATTCTATCTCCGTCCTATAAGAACCAAATAGTTGCCATACAGATTAGAATATAAACAATAACAAAATGAAGACAAACGATAGAAATAATTCTTCCCAACAGCAAAAGAAAACCACGCTTCCACTATGCATAACGAAAAGCCACTTACCCAATTGCTTTCTCCAGAATAGGTTCGTCTTCATCTATCATGTGATAGATCTTTGTCAAGACAGAGTTCTTGAAGTAGGGGTTTGTATCGAAGAAGAACTCAAGTTTAAACCCCTTGGGGTCATCTATTCTACACCACTTAATATCTTTGAGATACTTGAGAGCGCCTTCATCACGCTCAGAGATCTACTCAACAAAAGGAAAATGATAAATCTAGTTAGAGAAGTAGTCAACATTTTCCGTCAGTGCTTGAAAGAAGCATTTGGAATCTACACACCTCCTCAGCTAAAACTTCATTGTTTTTCATAGCAGCCACCCAGAAATTAGGGACTCCTTTCTCTGCAATAAGAATAAGGGGGGCATGTCATGTAGCTTGCACCGAGTGAAAATAATGGCGAGGGAGAGGCGTCAACTAGGTACCTTCATCAGCTTTGTCCTCCTCTTGCTCCTTTGCTGCCTCATTAGTAACTCCTTCCACTTCCACAACACCATTAACAATATCGTATCTCTGCAGTTCAACATCCCCAACCCCAACCACTTAGGAAAAAAAGAGTTTGAGAGATCATGATTATAAACACGTGAAAAACTGAGAGAGGATATCTCCTCTTCACTCTACAGAATCAATAAGTAGAAAAAGAAAACAATACTTTTGTGTACAGAGGTTGATAAAGCTTTTGGTATTTCGCTTCGAGTGCAGCTCTCTCCTCAAAGAATTTCGCCTCTAGTTCGTCATGCTGGCTCTGTTCATTTCAAATGCTCGGGTTCAGTAAAACCCACTTGGGCCAATTGCGCATCTCCTCAACATGAATGCTTGCGAATAGAAAAACTCAACAGACAAGTGATCTAGGTAGAGTTCTTCGTAGGGAAATCATCTTATTTAAACCAATTCAGTCATTCACATCAAAAGAATCTTCAGGACTCGAATGAGCACTTTGCAGGGTTTAAACAAAATCCTAGCGCTAATTCATAAAGTAAAACGACCAGTAAAAGGCAGTATATTCAAAAAAAAAAAGCGAGTCCAGCAGCAGATAACAAGACTTGGGCCAGCAATTTTTCTTTTTTTTCTCCTTTCGACAAGAGGACATGCCTGGATCTCTCTCAGGACCTCCACGCGCTTCCGGACATTGGGTGCGAGGCTCTCGAGCACATCCGAGTGCTGCCCGGCCAAAGTCTGCAGCTTATCCTGCCAAAAAAAAAAAAAAAACCCACCCCCAAAGACAAGGTCAGCACCTGCGCCGAAACCCAAACACACAAATTGCCACAAGTTCGAGCCCAAAAAACACAAATTGCCGCCAGCTCGGGCAGTAGCGTAAACGCACGGTCGTCCGACGAATCACAAATCGCGCAACAAAGAAGGAAAAAAAAAAAAAGGGCAACTTTCCCCCGCGCGGACAACTGTCTCGGAGAAGCTCGCGGCGGACAAACCAAAAGTCCCCGCCTTTCCCCGAACTAAAGCAACCCCACGACCCAAAAAGGGGGGGTCGAAATTTCACTTCACTGACCTTGAGAGCATTGACGAGGCCAGCTCGATCCTCGTCGTTGAGAGCTACACAAACCAAACCAAACAAAGGGGGGAAAGCAATCGCATCACGAGCTCGAAAGAAGGAAAAAAGACGAAAAAGAAACAACAACAAGAAGGGCAAGATCGGTGAAGCAGAAGCCCGGCCCGGCGAACCGGGGCAAGCTCACCAGCAGTGAGATCGGCCATGTTGAAGTTCTCCTTCGCGTTGCTCATGGCGGCGGCGGCGGACGAGGCGAGGCGAACCCGACCCGAATTGGGGAGCGTCGCCGCCGGGGGAGGAGGAGGCGGAGGAGGAGGAGGGAGGTTTAAACCCTAGGATTTGGGGGATTGGCGAGGGAGGGGACGGGAGGGAGGGATGGAGAGAGAGAGAGAGATTTAGGCGAAGAGGCGAGGCGAGCGTGGCCTGCCGCGCTTTTAAAATCTATCTCTGCCCCTCTCTCTCTCTCTCTCTTCTCTTCTCTTCTCTTCTCTCTCTAGAAACCCTAATTACAACCTGGTCTATTTATGGGGCGGGGAGCGACCGTACTTTCTAATTATGTTCCGGATTTCGATTTTTCTTTTTTGGCATTATTTTTCTTCTTGTTGATTTTTCCGGGTTGAAATTCCCGGATTTTTTATTTCTACCGATGGGTTTATTTTTTTCGTATTTTTATTTTGGAGAGGATTCGATTTGGAGATTGCTTGGGAAATCTGATTAATCTCGGGAGAGCCCAAATGGGAAGAGGAGATTTTTTTCCCTTCCTCCGTTTACAATTTCGCTCGTGGATATGTTTTTCTTTTTTTATGGTCTCGTAATTAAATTTTCTTTTCGTTACCACGTCTATAAATAGGCAAGTGATTTAATTCGTAGGGATTTGCACGGGGAAATGTTACCGAATGGAGAAAGGCTGGGATAGGTAAAACACTAAACTGAATCTTGAAGGATTAATGAAGCAACGCCTGGTGAAGGAACTATGCGATTTCGAAAAAAATTTTCCCAAGATTTTCCTAATTTTCTCCCTTTAAATTTTGCTTTGTTGAATTTGACTTTTCTCTTTGAAATTGGTTGAAAATACTAGAAAAGAAAATAGGAGGAGAAATTGGGTTTACTCTGTTTTATTCCTATATGACCAAAAAGAAAATTTATACAGGCATTTGTATTGTAAAATTGATTCATTTCTCGGAGTGATTTCTCTAATTTCGCGACTTTTAATAAATCCGAATTTTTTTTGAAATATTGCAATAAAAATGACGTGAGTATTCCCCATGGTGTGAATCCAAGTTCAAGATCTGCTCAACCCACGTCGAGTAAGTATAGATCGTAGCCTGGTGAGTGTAAATTGAAGAGTGATTGAAATTAGGATTCTTACCCGGATCAACACCTTGAAGGATGGCTGTTGGACAAAACTTAGGTCGAAATCAAAGCGTTTACGAGGGTCTCGATTGTCCATCAAGCCCTCGGTTAAGAGGCGCGATCGAGGCCGGCGCGAGCCTGCTCGTCCGTGGTTCATGATTGCTTGAGATGGTCGCTGGGAAGTTCTCCAATCCCGTGATCTAAACGAGCGGGAAAAGTATGCTATTATACGAAGAGGAATCGGCAAAAACAAAAGTGCGAGAACAATTTCGAGTCTGCTCGTCGCATGAACGCTTTATATACACATAGAGCGACAATCCTGTTTCTAGAATTCGCGATTTAAAATGGATTAGATCGATGTATTCTCGGCACTTCTTCCCATTATCAGTAGGTAATCCTTCCAGACATTCCTTTTCCTTTACTAGACCGATATTCACGTTTACAGGAAGCTAATTACAAATGTTAAACGTGAGCATTGATGTAAGATGATTATAACTTATTTCGTGTTCACAAGTGCTCGGAAGATCATCGCCAATTTCATGTTCATTAGTGTGATACAATGCAAGGCATGCCAAGATAATAGCAAGCTCACACGACTAACCAATTGTTCATTTTTCTAGACAAGTCAAAATAAGTTATAGATGTATTTTTTAATCCATATTTGATGGACTTAATTGTTAGACCCATAAATGGGTTCACAATTTTAAAACAAAAAATAGTATGGATGTTAAATATATTCATAACTTACTTAGATCCAACCCGCCTTTATGACTTTCTTTTCACTCGATCATGCTCTCATCCGATCTTACGCTCCCTCACTTCACGCCTCTCACCTCAATATAAGTATTAGCATTAGGGATCAGGCGGGTGTTAATTGGGTCGAGTATTGATCACAAGATTTATGTTGCACGATAATAAGTCCAAACAGGATTAAATAGATCAATTTGGATCGAACTATTTTCGACCCGACCCAAATCTGACCCAATCTACCCAATTGACCGGGTCTAATTCTTTCCAAAAGAATGTCGATCCATGTCATGTGATCATACAAGTACAGAAAAAATCATTGTTCCTTAACATTCTCTGTAGTAGACTGCAGACACCGGACATGTGCTCGCTCGGATGCCAATTTAACTGCACAATCATCTCAACACCATTTGCAATACAGAGCAACAGGAGAGATCTCTAATTTTAGAACTATTTTCATACGAATTCTCTCCTATGCAGTTTATATTGCATAAGGTCCTAAGTAAAGAGGAAGTGAATGAGTTGTGAACCACAATGACACCAACAAAGGAACTCCTGTCATTTGCTCCAAGAAGAGAAGTAGCAGGCAAAGACTCGTGTAAGAATGATGATGCCACAAGCATTTCACCTCACAAAAGAGAAAGCAATGGTTTCAGCACCAAGAACATTCGATGGATCAATCAACCGCTCGAAGGAAATGCAGTGTAGTATGCACCGAACAGGTTTTATTTCCTGCATGCAATTTTGCTAGCATTCTGGAGCAGGTACAGTTACTCTGTACACAAAAACTATCCTTAAATCAGAAAACAAACTCTCAGATCCTAACTGAAACGGTACATCAAAAATTTTCAGGAAACTCCAGAAAAGTTAAAGGTAACTGAGATTGCGGTGACTGAGCATCACTGGTAGTCTTAAGCATTTATATCTTCAGGGTGGATTCATCTGCTTTGACGGAAGCAGCTTGTTTCTCAGGATTTATGACACGTCCAGTCAGTGGATCAACAGGACGCATGTCACGCGGTCCACCCTTGCGTCCCATCGCCACCATGGGTGGGGGAGGGAGTAAACCAGCTCTGAAAAGAATGCGTTGGACGGGATCCGAAGGTTGAGCGCCAACCGAAAGCCAATACCTAAATGGAGGAGAAAATATTCTAATCAAGCATGATCCAACATGTACATTGGCATGCATTTAAGGTAACTTACAGATAGAAAAGACAATCAAAATGAAACAAAAGAAAATGCAAGCACATGTGCATGTATATGCATAGCAGAGAATTGTAGAAAGGTAGAATTATTAAAAGAGCATTCGCCCTTTCTAACTCCATACACCCAGAATTTCTTCTGTCATAAGCTTACATTATCATGTAAGTCAGATAACGGAGGATATTTACAACAGTGACATATAGGCCTCACTAGCAATTGACAGGATATCTATTAGGGAACCATTCCCACTAATAACAAGTGGATTCTGCACCATTTCTAAGATTGCGACCGATCACAATAACACAAATGCATCAGTTGAACCCTTTGGAGAAGTTGATACTTGATACCATTGACAGCAAATTCAGAAAATCAATTAATCATCTCTCGCATGGATCCCAAGTTCCCAACATAAAAACTCAGAGATGCACAATGAAGTGAAAGATTGGATTTGACCAAAAAGAATTCTTATGCCCCTTAGGTTTAAAGCAACCTCAGAGGGTGCGTTTGGTTCGGTTTTTGGGGAAAGTCTTTAGGCAAAAAACAAAGGCCTTTAGGTTAGGGGGTTTTTCGAAATGCAAGTAATGTTTGGTAAATTGTAAATTAAAAGTGCATTGTGAAACAATTTTGGTTTAAATGGTGTTTGGAAAAATTACACTTTGCAAAGCACTTTTTTTTTGTAAACAAAAAAGAACTCAAAGCAGGGCAGGACTCAGCAGCAGGTGAGCAGCCAGCAATCCTCCAGTGAGCCCAAATCTGGTGCCGGCTGCATCACGTGACCTCAGGCAACTGTTGCCTAGGTTCGCATGACCCAAGCGGCAGTACCCAAGTGGCTTGGGTTCGAGGTGACCGTCACCTAGGTTGCGCTAACCTACACAACTGTCGCCTAACGTCACGCGACCTCAGGCTGCCGGCACCAGACTAGCTTGCCGGCAGCCAGATCTGGCCTTGCCGATAGCTTGAACCCTCACCGATGACATCACGTGAGGTAGGGGCATTTCTGAAATTATGAAAGTTTAGTGAGGGTAAGGTTGGAAGAAAAAAAAATGTATTTGCATTCCAGAAGCTGAAAACTCAAAACACCTCCGAACTTGTTTTGGGCTAGAGGCCTTCATCTAGAAATGCGATTACATCTTCTCAAAGCTCTCCAAAAAATTTGCCAAATGGTATTTGCATTTACCAAGGGGCTCCAAGTTCCCAATTGGAGCCAGAGTAAATGCTTCAAGCAACATATATCAACATCCTAAAGCCATCTAAGGCATTTTGGATATGAATTCCTAGCTTTTCAAGGTTCTTGCACAAACCTATCGGAAACAAGACGGAGAGAGGGAATCTCAGTTAGATGCACGTCATGGATGGGTAGGAATTGACCTATCTAAGAATATTGAGAAGTTAGCATCTAGAGAGTCATCCTATTTGTCACAAAAAGAAGTTGCATTTCGTCGGCTCAAAACATCTGAAGAAGGATAAAACCAATCAGAGTTTGCACGGGACAAAAATGAACTCATTACCGAAATGGTAAAGGAAATTATTGCTATGCAAGAAGAACTCTTCAAAGAATCAAGCCAGATTACTGCTACTCAATGCTAGATAACTAGATGACCGCATCCAATAATGGGAAAAAAAGAAGAAGCATGAGGCCTATTGCTTGTCACCAAGAATTCCTGAAACATTACTACCTCCAGTGCAAACCACTCCTCCAAGATTCTAGATTGCGATCAAACTAAGTACTCCAAACATACAGATAGCTATTGAGAGGAATAACGAATGGATAGAGAGGACTTACTTCACTCTGTCAAATTTAAGACCCATCCGCTTTCCACCATCTTGACCTATTCATACCCAAGAAAATTCCAGAGCAATTAGCAAATGGTCATCATCCTCATCATTGTCAAGTCTAAAAACAAATATGGATTGACAAGCAGTCATAAGATATCAATCTTCATATGTTGGTCCTATTTCTCTAATTTTTTATTTGCTCCATGGGAATAGCGCTCCGGATACAAAGAACTGAAAGATAACAAAATGAAACAACTTTTCCACACTTTGGACCCTGCCAGTACTTGTAATTGGGGAGCCAGGGATGGCGAATCAAGTCAGAGAAGTTCCAAAGAAACACTTAAAAGGAGGTGAAAGTTTGAAATCAAATTTCTCTGAGGGATTTCATCAAACACTTGCCCTATGCACACTCAATACGATGAACAGTATAACTAATAACCTCAACCGCAAGCGAATCGAAACAACCGGGGAGAAAAGATTCCCAGCTCTTGTTTTCTCTCCTTCCAGATCCATGCAGTTTGCACACCCAATCAATGAGCTCCGAGCTTCGTTACCCAAAACAATCGCCAACCCAGATATTCAACACTTCCTCTTTACCCACCCAACGAAACCCGCAAGAACCCACCCGAGAAAATCGCTGCGGGTGCACTCTTTCACCAACCCACTCAAATTCAATCAACCGTTCGACAAACAAACGCACACGCCACGAACTCAGACCACTATGCACGACTCGACCATCGCTTCACCCGTCACCCAGGCACGAAAAAGAGAAGGAAACAGCGAGAGAAAGAGAGAGAGAGGGGTAGGGAGTAATACCGGGCAAGGGATTGTAGTAACCCAGCACTTCGAGGTGCTTGCCGTCGCGGGGAGATCTGCTGTCGGCGGCCATGACCCGGTAGAAGGGCCGGTTCTTGCACCCGAATCTCGCCAGCCGGATCCGAACCACCATTGTTTCTCCTCCTCCTCCTCCTCCTCCTCCTCTCTCGCTTCGCTTCGCTCGCAAAGCGAACTGAGTGCAATCCCGGTCGCTCTCTTTTGGTTTTGGGTGAACTCGAGGGGGCCACTGAGGGTTCTGGGGTTTATGGTTTCATTCGCCATTTCCCCCTTCTTTTTTGCTCCTTTTTTTTTTTTTTAACTTTTTCCATCTGCAATTTCATTAGTGTTCTGAAGTTTGAAGAATTTACTGCCCAATATTTGCAATTTTCAAATTATAATATTTTTTTTCATGTTATTGTGTGATTAACATGTAAAAACCACAACAATCCCATTTTAGTGTCGGTTTTTTATTAAATTATCGCTAAATTAAGTTTCTAAAAGGAAAGGAGTGATAAAATGAAATGGAAACAAAAAAAAAAATTGGATGGCAACGTAAATATAAATTATTTACTATTATCCTTTAAATATTTCAAACTATACAAGGAAAAATAGCTACATAAAAATAAGAGTCGAGCGCTCTATTTGAATTTTAAAAAGTTTTCTTAAAATTAGATGGCAATTGAAATATACATTTTTTTTGCTGCTCGCGTGATATTTTCCAGCGGACAAGTCTTTTTCTTTTGGTCAAATAATAGGCAGTTTGAAAGGAAAAATAACATAGCAGATATTTTGGTTTTTCTTTTTTTCCATACGACGACATAGAGGGAGATTTATAGATTTCATTACACTTTAATATTTTGCATTTTGTGGGTATAGGTAACTAGTCCGTTCTAAACTATCGTCTATATTCGATATAGATCGAAAATTTGGTCTATATTATCTAGATAAGCATTTCATGGATAATTTGAAATTGTTAACTACCAAAAGAGTCGGAAATCGGTAAGTACAAGGAATCGAGCTCGAAAAGAAACGACTACAAATATGCGGAAGCAATTGACTTTAAAGCTGAAAACGACCTAGATGGCCTAGTGGGCCAATGCAACATAAAAATGGCTTCCGTGGTTTGTCCATTTACAGTGCAGTGATTGCAGGCTCCATAGATGCGATCCTTATCTTTATGTGCTGATGCCCACACTCTATATCCCTCAATTTCCCCTATGTCTTTGTCTTCCCTGAAAGAAGGGAATACCCTCGGAGCATTTTACATCTCGGTGACCCAATGTTTCTTCTCCACTCTAAGTGTTTTAGATTCCAGTAATCCCGAGGTCCAAACGTGGACCGAGATAAACCCTTTTAAGAATATGCTCAGGTCCAAAATAAAGATATTAATGCTCGTGAAATTGTAAGATAAACATCTGGGAAGAAAACTTTATTAAGAGTTTGTAAGGAAGGATCTTTAGCTGGCTCGTGAAATTGTAAGACTTGGTTTTACTTCACACTTTTTAAGGACATACTCAGGCCAATACTGATGATAACCTTATCGATGACCTTGTATTGTTGCTACTGTATGACTACCTAGTGACTATTGAAGAAGCTTCTAGATAAATAATACATTACTGCTCGAGTAATGAATTTTCCGCTGATTTTGCTCGCGCATACTGTACGAAAGTTGGGAATGGTTATGTGGGAAGGGAAGTCTTAATTTCCTTAATTTTTGGGCAAATATAAGTGAACAAAGGTCTTAGGTACTACCTTATCAGAACTAACTCTCGTTTAATCTTAGGAAAGCAGTCGGGTTTGCTGGGGTTGCAAAAACTTCCATGTGCTTTAGCTGTTTATGAGACAGCTATAGCTATGTAGCTGTACTTTGCTGTGTAGACTAATCTTGTCGATGATCGTGGACTTTGTCGATTGCTTATCCAGGCTCGGTTTTTTGGATTCTCAGGGAGACGTATGTGATCAAGAGAGTCTGCTACTGAACGTGATTAAGCAAGTCGATGCGGTAATCTCTGCTGTTGGGAGAGGACAACTAGAGGACCAAGACAAAGATTGTTGTTGCCATTAAAGCAGCCGGGAATGTCAAGGTGGTGCTGTTTCTAGTAGGTACATCTTCGCCATTGTGAATTTTTCGTTTCTGCAGGCCTTGCAGTACGTGCAGGATAACCCTGACGAGCTTTGCCCAGCTGGATGGAAGCCCGGGGAGAAGTCCATGAAGCTTTGCTGTTATGTAGGAACAGATCATCGGTTCCCCTCGTTCGGAGGTGTGAAAGAGTCTGCATCTTTGTTTGTTTTGTTCTTTTGCTGCATCTTTTTCGGTCAAAATGAGTTTCGAGCTGCATTTGTCCGGGAATGAATGCAATCGGATTAGGCGTTTCCCATCTCCTCTGTACTGCACAATTGATTTAGAGTCAAACCCCTGATTCGGCCAGGAAACCACAATGTTATTTCTTTGCGTGATCGATCAATGTAGACATGTTTTTTGCTTTCGACCGAAATAGCCTTGAAATGGTTCTGTTTCCTCTACAGAGTTACGTGATCGTGATTGTCTTGTGCACGGAATAACACCAATTAGCTCAAGGTTTGTCTTAAACATATATGACTATTCATTAGCAAGTGTTAACACAAACATCTCCAGCCTCCAGGTATAAAGTCGAGCATAACCCGTGAAAATGCTATGAACTTAAAAAGACGAAATGTTAAAAAGATGATGGAGCAATTTCACCTAATAACTAACTTGGCAATTTCCTAGAGAAAAATGTCAGAAAAGTTGTAAACTTATTGAATGATGCCAATTTAGTCATAAACCCTTTTTTAGTGTCAATTCAGTTATAAACATTTTATCTTTATGACAATTCAACTTTTTTTTGCTAATTTTGGCTAAATATTGCTCACGTGGATATCGGCTAATCTATGTGGCCGAATGGTCGTGAGGGCAGTCTCGTGCTGCGCTAGCAAAGCTCGCCCTCGCTGGCCATAGGAGAGGCATGACCTCACTAGATTCGGCAAGGTCATGCCTCACTCATCCGCTAGCAAGGCTTGAGCTCTCATCGAAGGCCACGTGGTCGAAGGCCATGTCATCAGCATTAAAATCTTCAAAAGTTGCGGTCATTAATTTTTCTAATTTCAAACCAATTAAAAGAAATAAAAAAGAAGAAGCTTCGATTGGTCAACCAAAGACTTTTTGAACGTACTTTCACACCAAACGGCATTTCTTGCTTTTCAATGCACTTTTCAACAGCACAGGGGAAGCTCAAATCAGTGAAGGGAACGAAGTCTGGACCCCTCTCCAGAAAGAGGAGAAATCAAGGTAAACATAAATGTTGCGCACCAACCTTGTTCTTATGAAGGATCCTGTGTGTGCCGCAACTTGTCTAAACTCTTGATCGATGGATTTGCGAAGTATGTCCTTGCCTCCTCCGCTCAGCAAGCAAAGTGTTTAGCCTAGGTGGAAACCTTCGATTTTCTCTCTTCTCGAGCGAGTGAACGAATAACTCTGGAGTTAAGATTGTCTTTCGGTGGTCAACAGCGTGAAGTCTTTACGGTCTCTGCTACGGGAATAGTGTGTACCCTGATCCGCAAAGCACACGGGAAGCTTCCTTTATTTCCTTATTTAAAGTTGCAATATTGTAATAGGAACAGTAGTAGAGTGACGGACTAGGTAGCGGAAACCTTTAGAGAAAAAAAACTTACCGGACACTGATTGATCCGTCCTCCTCAGGCCCTCATTTTGATACCCCGTTTCTGGGTTCCTCTGTTTCGAGATTTCAATGAAAAGCCTTTGTTCTGACCGAAAAAAAAATTGCACTTTTCAAAGTTGCTTTCCTCAGTAACCCGATAAATACGTTCAGTCCCGGTCTCAGAGTCCCGACAGGCGAGAGGCAATTCCCAGTCAGGTTGCTGTTCTGGAGATGAGAAGAAGACGTCGCTCCGCCCCTCCCTCACCGCTCATTCAGCCAAAGTTGCTTTGGCTTATGCAGCCTCGTCCGAGCGTGGCCGCTTGGCGGATATCTTGGGACTTCGGCGATCCAGATAGAAACAGGCTGTTGCTGAGGTCCAGCGCCGAGTTCATGGGAGAGGAAACTCTCCGGGAGGCCGAGGAGACGAGGCGGGGTTCTCGGGGGGAAGCCCAGCCCTCCGTACCGATACGACGTGTTCCTGAGCTTCCGCGGCGAGGACACGCGCAGCGGCTTCACCGGCCACCTCCACGCGGCGCTGGACCGGCGAGGGATCGACGCGTTCATGGACGACGAGGAGCTCCGGAAGGGCGAGGAGATCGCGCCGGCGATCCTCGGGGCCATCGG